>CM055275.1:18934519-18972284 GCA_029237695.1 Conchocele bisecta | reverse complement strand
AACTATTTTTTTTATTATCTAATAGTGTTCAGGTAATTTGTGGGTGCATGTTCATAGTTACCTGCTAACATTGCAGTGACAAGCATTTAGATTCAAGGGTAATTTCAAGGTTTACGCAATAAACATGATATCAGTCAGCGGAGATTCATGCAAGGAACATTGGTAAGCCATCCACACATACTGCTCTACACTGTATGAGCAGAAATGTGGTTGTGACTGGCAGTTTCCGTGAAAGTCGTCGGTTCGTCTTAAAATTGCCACCGGTCCGACGGTAAACCGTAAGTCGCCGGACCGAATGTCCCATAAAAATACATAAATATTTTTTTAATTTTCTATTCTAAGCTTCAATGAAATCACCTTCCTGGTGCTAGCTAGCTTTTCTTATATGACTGATATACTTAAAAAGCTTCTTTTTTTTCGGTCTGGTAAATTTTTGTTGGTCTGTTGTAAAAATTTAAAGTTTACCAGACCGAATGTCCTGTAAATGTTTTGCAGTTTTGGGGAGACTGGACTGGAGAAATGGGGCTTGTGACCAATGTACAGATGTAGATCCAGGTCAAAATGTTGGTAAGTGCAAAATTATGATAGTCTGTAAATTTCACACTAACAATGTTTTCTTGTAAACAATTATTGGATTTACTTACAAACATTTTAGTCGTAAGAAGTTTAGTGAAACGACCCGTGGACAGCCGCACAGGCTGATCAGGATCTGCACTGTTCGCTATTCTATCAATGAAACACCCGTCATGCTTCTATTAACAAGGAATCTACACGTAAATAGATCATTATCAGGCTACAGGAGTGAGCGAGCAGATCTGGATCTACACTGGTCACACATCCCATAAGCCCCATTTCTCCAGTCACGGCCACAAATATAATTTTTTTTTTTAAATTGTATCACAAACATACCTGTTCTGTATTCATAGCTGAAGTATCATCAATTGACTTTTCTGGCCAGCTGTTTACATCAACTGTATGTTGCTGTTGTTGTTGCTGTTGCGTTGCGACACCATCCACCCCATGTCCAAGATTCGCCAATTGCGTCGCCGTGGTGACAATGTTCGTCTGCATGGACGCGCTACGAATGTGCGCCAACGCTTCCACAGAAATTGTCTTCAGATCCGACTCCATAGACTGCAAACTTGGATAATTGTCACCAACATGAGTATTTACATTTACATGTACACTAGTTTGAAGATCACCTTCCAAAACAGCAGAATTGATAGGATTCCGCAAACCGTTCTGTCCGATATGAGATATTGAATTAATCAGATCGTTTCCAGTAACACTCAAACTTGTGGAATAGTTTCCTAGATGAGTTTCGTGAATGTCTGTACATGTGTTTATATTTGAAACAAATTTTGCATCAATTTCGGAGCTATCCATGTGGTTAATGCCCATCAAATTTTGCCTAGTTGGGTTTACATGGTTCATTAATTGGTTTGGCACTGCGTTTGTCACCGGTACACTATTAACCACACTAACGTCCGTACACATATCTCTCCTGTCACTTAATACTGATTGGTGACCAGTGTATAACGATGTCTGATTGGTTGGCTGGCTGGACAGGACGGGCTTACTGAGTTGATAGTTTAATGCGTGACTTAGAAGATTGGGCGCTTCACTTCCAAAATTAGGCTCTTGACTTGCATGCATTGGGACCTGATGGTCAAGATTCGGTGCCTGACTTTGAATACACGACCCCTGGCTTGCAGAAATCAATGCTTGACTGCCAGCACCCAATCCTTGACTTCCAATACCAAGTCCCTGACAATTCGGAACCTGATTCCCAATACCCGGTCCCTGACCTGTGTGGTCCGTTCCCCGGCCCAACAAACTCTGCTCATTGACCTGGTATTCCTGTAACATGTCCGCATCGGAAGCTTTCCTCTTGTTCAACGGTCGCCCCATCTGTTCTGTATTCTTCTCAAACACTTTCTTGATGTCCGATTTCCGACAATGGTTCCGCACCGCCATCGGAAGCGCTTCTTCGAAATCGTCGAGAACGGTCTCGATGTTTATGACATCTTCGCTCACGTATGATTTGTCCTGGTATTGGATGTACATGACAGGCTCTGGGACGAGGCTGGGGCGGGACGATTCTAGCGTGTACCTGCCACGCTTTGGGTTCCCTGAAAATGTGGATTTATTGATCGTCAGAATGGCGACCAGCTAACGTGCAGGCTGATCTGGGGCTATGGCGTCGCACAAGGGACAGGACTGGGACACGAGGATTGGGTTGCCTGCAAATGTGGAAAATGGGGGTCAAAACATGCAGAGTCTAGTGTGTAACTGCCAGGCTTTGGATTGCCTGAAACAGGGTTTCAAAGGCAAGCAGTCAGGTGAAAAACAGGTTTAAAACAATAAGTTTATACAGTGTAGCTTCCGCGCTTTCGATTGCCTGAAAATGTGGAAAACAAGATTCAAAAACAGCCCCAACCCTTTGTACTGCGGTACTTGCGGTTTCTAATGTACACCTGCCACACTTTGGATTGCCTGAAAATGTGGATATATTGATTGTCAGAATTGCGACCAGCATAGCCCCTGATCAGACTGCGCTAACGCGCAGGCTGATCTGGGGCTACACTGGTCGCACAAAAAGTAAAGGCAGAGTGTCATAAAAATCACAGGCTCTGGGATAACCTGGTCAATTGTTTTGTCTGGAGTAATGGCAGAATCCAAGAGGTCTAGTGTAAATTTAATTTTTCATCAATACGACTGCGGTTTCTGCCTTTGAATGATGTTCCAGCTGTTCACACTATGATACCAAATTTAGCAGCATTACTTATGTAGTTTGTATGAACATTCTGCAGAGAAATTTGAATCGGACTGAATCGAACGTTGTTTAAACTCGTTCTTCTTTTAAGGGTGAAACAAAAAAAGTGAAAGTGAATGGGTTTAATGTCCCACCAACAGCGAGGGTCATATGGAGACGAGACCACAGTTTAAAATCTGATCCGTGGGATGGAAATACTATATGCCGAAGACGAGGTTTGAACCCACAACCTCCGGATAAGAAGTCAGGTGTTTTAACCTCTAGGCCACAATCCAGCCCTCTTTTAAAGGTACATGCCCACTCAGTAGGCACAAACTGTTCTTTATAGGAATTAAATAAGTGTATAATTGTGTCACTATTCCACCAGTTCTACAAATTACGAGTGCCGGCTATACAGATCTAATCATTTAGCAATATTTATTTTACTGATAGTGACGAGTGGTGGTATCAGGCTATTTTCATATGCAAATGAGGAATGATATTTTTTAATTATTTATACTACATGTAATTAAATGTGTCGCCTGAAAAAATTTAATATTTTCAACAGATTATAAAGTATGATCATTGCACAGCAAAAAAATAAATACCGGTACAGAGAATAAATAGTAATTAACAATTTAAGAAAACACGGTTATCGCCCCTGATATCAATATGGAAATTTACGTCCGATTTAAAATGTATACATGTAATATTGCCAAATAATACGTAGGGTACCGGTGAATAAATGTGTTTGTTTTTCCAGAAAATGTCTCGGATGATGTCTCTTGATATAAAGAATATTTTGTGACTACTGAGTGGGCTTGTACCTTTAACCCTTAGACCGCTACACACAACACATGTCGTCTGCTGTTGCTTTCATATCTTGCCTTATTTCTCAATAAAAACATGGTTTGGCAGCACTTCAGAATCATTTCCAAAGGAGCAGCACTTCAGAATCATTTCCAAAGGTGCTGTCAAAGCATGTTGTAAATTATTCTAAAGTGCTGGCAAAGCATGTTTTGATGATAACATGTAGCTGTCTACTAGCTGATAAGGTGTTGAAGTAATGACCGTAACACGAAAACTTAACATTGAATGATGACTCCGCCACCGCCGACGACGACTCCGGAAAAGCAAAACCTTAGTCTCGCTTTCCGCTTTCGCGGGCGAGACAAAAATGGAAAATAAAAATTAAGTAAGGGTTAATAATGTTTCCATTACAGATGACATCTGTAATGGAAACATTATTAACCCTTACTTAATTTTTTGCCATCCCGTCCCTTTAAGGCTGAACCTTATCTGGAGCTCTGCACATAATACCTCTAATAGGAGCAGCTGTCAGTCCGCCCTTTAATTTCTCCTCTCGTCTCGCTTTCTTAAGGTTTTCTTTCTCTTCCAAACCGTCTTCACACGTGTCTGTACATCCATTGCCATCCAAGCTTTCAGTTGCCGCGGCGACATTTCCCGCGACCTCATTATCACCGGCAGTGTTGTCTACTGGGACTGAAAATAAGCCAGAGCTCCAGATAAGCTGCGTATTTGCGTAAATACCCAATTAAAATTGCCAAAAACAATTGCTTCAGAAATGATGGAGTAACAATACTCAATTACTAATTCTTTATCTGGAGACCTGATAAGCAACAGTTTATTGTTGACAAAGGTGAAAGAGAACGTCTTCAACCTTTCCACCCTAAGTAACTGGAATTGACTGTTAATTGTTATGTTAATTTTCCAATTGTCACAAAACGATTTCAGGGATTCCGCTGGGGAAAATAAAAAAATCACCACTTCCAATTTTTTTTTTTTTTAATTTTTTTTCCCGAAAATTATAATTTTTTATCGCCAATTGTTTATTTTTATCGCCAATTGCGAAAGTGGCGATCGCCAGCGGAATCCCTGGATTTTCAGACTAGTCCATTTATAACAAGGTGGAGTTTTTTTCTAATAAATGTGAAAATTACTGGCTCATCTGAATCTACACTGTTTGCAAACATCGCTATAGAGGTAAGCAGCTAAGGTCATTTAGGTGACATTGGTTTCAAGGTTCATCTGATTGACCAAGTTTATTGTTGAAAAGAATGCAGCTAGTTTACGTTGCATCATTAGATGTATGCAGAGCTCCAGATAAGCTTCGAGTCTAACGCGTACTACATGTATATCCCCTGATTTCAAAAGCATTGCGTATTTTACTTTTTACAAATGGATTATTGATTTTCTTCATTACTAAATGGGAGCACATGATAAAAAAATATGACAAATGTAAACATTCTATATATATCTGTTTGTTTTCTGCAACATGATAAAGGTACCACAAAGTTTTTATTGCTTTTTGATACTCACTACTTCTGATTTCAATTGGGATTTTGGCAATTTTAATTGTGTATTTAAGCAAATACGCAGCTTATCTGGAGCTCTGCAGGTACATATTTGGCCAATGCAATGCTAGTTGCCTGAGGCCATCCATAATTATATCTCCGTTTCCTGTAACCCGACCGACCCGCTAAAAACGGTGCGACCCGATTTTTTTTATTGCAATTTCGTTTACAATTTTTGTTTACAATTTTTTTTTAATTTTTTTTTTGCAATTTAGTGCTACAATGGGTTAAAAGGGTTAATATAATCTCTGGCCCTAAATGGCATACATGCTCATACAACAACACATACAGCAATTGACATACTTTTATTGCAAGACTTGCAATATTGAATTTAAAAATTATTAATATTAAAAAGGTACAATATTTTAACACTTGCAATGCAAGTGTTAAAATATTGTACCTTTTTAATATTAATAATTTTTAAATTCAATATGTCATGTGACAGAAAAAAAATAAATTGCCTACCGACCGACCCACTTCTAAAATTCTGGGTCGGGTTACAGGAAACAAACAATTTTTTAAGGACGGCCTGATAGAACACGTTTACGGTTTAACTCTTTCAACACCACAGGCCTGTCTCTAGTGGTAACAGCAAATAGTGTAGATCCAGATGACCCGGCTCATGACGAGCTGTCTCAGATTTTTACACTTTTTGCAAGTAATTTTCACATTGTTGAGAACAAAAACACCCCCTTTTCATAAATGGACTAGCCTGAAAATCATTTGTGATGATTGGATCGGTCCGTAAATTAACATATAAAAATCCATCCAGTTACTTGGTGAAATTGTTAAGGCAGTCTCAAATTCCCTGTCACACCTACATGTACTTGCAGTCTCCGCGAAAGTCGTCAGTCTGTCGGACATGTCCGTTAAAAGTGCCCGGGGGGGGGGAGGTCCGACGGTAAACCAAACCAAAGTCGCCGGACCGAATGTCCGACTATAAAAAAAGTTAAAAAAATAATGTTTTTTTTTTACTTTTTTATTCTAAGCTTAAATGAAATCACTTTCCTTTGGTATGCGCTTCTGGTGCTAGCTAGCTTTTCTTATATGACTGATATACTTAACCCTTTCCCTGATAGAAACGACTTTTCACGCCTCTGCAGAAGATGTGTTTTGAAAACATTGTGGCAATTTCTCCTTTTCACACAATGTTTTCTACTCTATCAGATAATTTAACAATCATTTGACCCAGCATTTGATTCTTTTATTCAGATGTTTTCGATTTGGAAGAGTTGAAATATCTCAAAACAGGGAAAGGGTTAAAAAGCTCTTAAATATCCCACAAAATCAATTTTATTTTTTATGAAACATTTTCGGTCTGGTAAGTTTTTGACTATTTGTCCGGTCTGATTTCAAGTTTACTAGACCGATTGTCCTGTAACATTTTGACAGTTTCGCGGAGACTGTACTTGTCTGACATTGAACCCGGGGAAATTGTTTTTTCGCAATAAAATCAATACTGGACAAAATTTCATGAAATAAAATGAAGGATCATTCTTAAATTTTGATAAAATTTAATATTATCGAAAATAATATTGCTTTTGCATTGTTTATATAGCCGTAGAATTTGGGCAGGTTTTGTGAAACAGACAGTAGAATCACAAAACCTGCCCACAGTGTACGGCCATATAAACAATGCAAAAACTTGTTACAATTGTTACATTGTCATGATTGTGGTTATTTTAACAAATCCATGGTAACAAATGACACATGTAACCATGGTAACTATTATCACCTGTTCTGTCCTCGACCTCTTTGACCTTCGGCTCATGCGGTGTCACAGCAACCAACTTGCGGAGACTTCGGTGAGCTGACTGGATTGCTTCCCAGTGTCCTAGAGAGAAATAAAGTGTACAACCTGAGGACTTCGCTGTTTTGAGGCTTTCCAATGAATGATATTCATGTACTAAGAAACAAATGCTTAAATGTCAAATCTGAATTCAGATAGATGTCCCTTACCGAGTTTCGACAATGTAAAATTGTCAATTAATCAAGCACACATACATTGTCCATAAAAATTAATTGATATTTTTCTACTTTCCCTTGTGATTGTTTGCCGTTTAGGAGATGAAAGTGACCTAGTTTTCATCCTATTGTCTGTTCCACGAAAGCTGCCCAAATTTTACGGCCATATAAACAATTCAAAAACAATATTTTTTTTCGATAATATTAAATTAATGGAAAATTTAAGAATGAGCCTTCTTTTTATTTCGTGAAATTTGGTAAAATATTGATTTTATTGCGAAACAAGAAATGCGTCTGTCGAACGCGGATGCCATCTGCAGCATATTTGAGAAACTGTGACAAAGTGGTTAACCGAAAAGTGTGACGGACGGACGGACAGACGGACGGACAGACGGTCCAAACACTATATGCCACCCGTTACTTCGAAAGAAACCCGGTGGCATAAAAACAATTTCCCCATGATAAATCCCCATAGACATCTTCACAGAGATGACTGGGGATTTAACCCTTATCCTGTGGAGCGCGGACAGTGTCCGCGCCACCGCATTTTACTCCTCACTGCTAATCGCGGACCCTGTCTGCGCTAGGGGCTTCCCTCAAATATCTACCTCGTTTGCAGTTTTACTACGGGATTCACATTCAGAAAAGTTGCAAATTCATTCATAAATACATGTCACATCAGGGTTCAAGCTAGGCCATAAATTCAGGGAGAAGTGACTTCTCCCTCCTGGCACAATAGGGAGAAGTGAGGCAAAATTAGGGAGAAGTGATAAAAATCATAATTTCACTGAACATTTCTCTTACGGTTATCGCACAACTGTAAACTCTATGTGTACACACCAGGGGTCATCAAACAATCGATGCGATCCAATTTTACACGCCTATTTGGTGGGATTAGCGCATTTATGACATGCACTCGCCCCTAGGGTCTGAAATTCATAGTAAAAAATAAATAAAAAAAAATCCAGAAAATTCCCAGGGCGACTTGACTTCCCCCTAAGGGAAATATAAGGCGACTTGGCCAGAAAAAAAGCGACCACTTCGCCCATGTCGCCCTCAAACATGAACCCTGCACATGATGTTCACGTGATAATATCTAAATATACCGATCAATCGACGTTGAATATGCCAAGTTGCCAACACAAAGCCGTGTAATCCCAAAAGACAATACACAGAAAATTTCTCCAAAATGGCGAACCGTGTGATGAATGTAGATGAAGTTTTAGCACAATTATTTACGGATAGTGAAAGTGATGGAGATCTGGAATTGGATGTTATTGATGAAGATATGTTTTAGAAGAAGTTTTGATGAATGCCACCGTTGTAAGGGAGGTAGACAAATATAATTTTTGAATTATTTTTTTTCTCAAAGATTTCTGTATGTATGTGATACTTCATATATATTCAGGTATTATTTACATGTACATACATTCATGAAAATTATATCTGTGTGTAGCTTATTCAATTTCCAACATTTATTACGCCGGTACTAATATCATAATCTCAAACGTGTTATACTGAGGTCACTGGCATATAATTGTTTACATCTGTTAGATTGCAATAGTTCTGCAGCAGTGGCTTGGCTGATAAGCCAATAGTTCCATAGCAGGATAAGGGTTAACATGTGGAAATTTTTTAGAATTTCAGAAATACTGGACCGATTTTTAAAATTTAACTTTTGTTTTCTTAGTTAGATCATTTCCAAGCCAGGTTTCGGAGTCAATTTCCAAATTGTTTAACTCCTCCCACAACTCCTGTACCTCTTTTTCCCCCATGTTAAATTCTCATAAAGAAATAAATTTTTCGTAATAAAATCAATATTTGACCAAATTTCACGAAATAAAAAGAAGGCACGTTCTTAAATTTTGATAAAATTTAACATTATCAAAAAAAAATATTGTTTTTGCATCGTGTATATAGCCGTAAAATTTGGGCAGGTTTCGTGAACAGTTTTCTTGCACTAAATTTGTTATAAGATTTGTTTGAAGACAAGTAGTAGGTTGGAATACTATGAAAATATCCTTTTCATGCCTAGGATGGTGAATGAATCCACAACCAAAGCAGGCCCGTACGTATGCCCCCTTAACCCTTTCAACAACACAGGCCTGTATAGTGGTATTGGCAAAAAGTGTAGCTGTCTCATCATAATTTTGAGAACCAAAACACCCCATAAATGGACTGGTTTGAAAATAATTTTCTGATGATTGGATTGGGTTGCAAATTTAACATATTAAAAATCCATTCCAGTTAATTAGTGTGAAAGGGTTAATCAGCCGAGGTCTGTCTGTGGATGTTGAAAAAAATGTTAGCCCTTTGCTAAATTCATTCCTGCATACTTTTCAGGGATTCCGCTGGTGAAAATAAAAAAATCGCCACTTCAAAAAAAAAAAGAAAAAAAAAAAAAAAAAAGGAATAACCAATAGGATAAAAAAATAAACAATTGGCGATACAAAATTACAAGTTTCGAGAAAGAAAAAAATCTTTTTTTTCTTTGAAAATTGTAATTTTTTAGCGGAATCTGTGACTTTTTTAATGGCATTATCTTATTAGAAGCAGAACAATTAATCCTTTCAACATTTTCGTGACGAGCCAAATCATCAGGATCTGCACTTTTTGCAAGTAATTTTGAGTCTGTTAAAGTGGGTCACTGGAATTACCGGAAACCTATTTTTTACTGAAAACCACCAAATTACCGGAAACCCTTGTAAATCACTATATAATAACATAAATATGTGTTTGTTGTGTGATAAATGGTTTGTTTACTATATTACGAGATATATATGCACTATTTACAAACTATTTGTGTGAAATGAAATGAGTTTGGATCATCTTGTTTAACTCCAAATTCCAAACGACTGAAATTTACTGGAAAACATTTGCTGTTAAGAATGGACAGTACTAAAAGTCTGTTCCTCACAAATAATATATAATAATAATAGAGTATGTTAGTCATGGTATAATAATTATTATAATTATTATAATGAATATTACCGGAAAACAAGCTGACTCGATGTCCGCGATTTACCGGAAAACAATATTTTATTGTGAGGAACAGACTTTTAGTACTGTGCATATATAGTTTGTAATTAGTGCATATATCTTATAATATAGTAAACACGTATTTATGTTATTATATAGTGATTTACAGGGGTTTCCGGTATTTCGGTGGTTTTCGGTAAAAAATAGGTTTCCGGTAATTCCAGTTACCGTGTTAAGTCCAATGCTTTATGTCTAGACCACAAACTAGGGCAGAATAAACCAATTAAAATACAAGATTTTTCTTTCCAAGAGGAGTGAGTGGATCTGATGGTCCATCAATTTGAATCGTCAACTACAATGGTGTTGGCTAATTCTGCGCACATAAGGCTTTCCAAACAAATTTAAATGTCATTGACATTCCCATATTCAGTCAAAATTCCCTAAATAGTAAATATTCAAAAAAATTCAAAGAAGTCTGTGCAGGTAAAATGTCATAACGTTCCGACACATGGTGTCATTAACTGGACCAGATGGCAGGGACCCAACCGTAAGCGCCTCGTCGATTGACGGAATCAGCCAATCTATCGATCCCGGAGGCGCCGACGGGTAGGTCTAGATAACCAAACCATTACCTCCATACACTTACCAACAATGTTAAATGTGCTGTTTGTTTTGTTGAACTTGACACCAAATTCTTTCTCAACTTTCACAAATTTTGAAGCCAACTTTTCTGGTTGAAAACTTTCCACAAACTCGGGAGTAAGCAAAGCAGTGGCTGATGCAAATATGGCTACCATGTTGGTAGATCTGTTCTGTACATATAGCAATGTGTCAAGTGGAAAGTGAATGCATGATTTTATTGATTTTTATCAAAAAAGTTGCGGGACAAAGCCATAAATGGAAACCGGAAACGCATCCATATCGAATCTCCATTTTCGAAGAGCTCTGTTTGGCAAAGGGAGTTAATCAAAATCGTTTCGCCCCAATACTGGCTCGGCCGTAATTATTTCGGGCCAGTGTAACGGGAATATAATAGGCCGGGAAAATAGGCGCTACGTATACCACAGGCTTTTCCAGTGGCACTTGAATTGTATGTATTAATTGGGAGCGTACGCATCCCCATTAACCATTTCAACACCACAGGCCTGTATTGGAAACTAGATGGCCGCGGCCTGCATGTCGCGCCTTGTGGCGAGGCATGGACACTAAAAAAGAAGATATAGTATAACAAAAAACTTAACCAAAAAACTTAACCAAAAACTTTAACCGGACACACGTACGTACGTACGTACGGCAAAGTGCCGACTATATCGCGCTTTCCACAAGCGGGCGCGACAAAAAGTGTCTGAAAATCATTTTGTGATGTTTGGATTGGTTGCAAAATTAACATATCAAAATCCATTTCAGTTACTTAATTAAAGGAGAATAACACATTCCCTAAAACCGATACATTTACATTATATAGCTATATTAAAGACATATCGTGGCTTTACTTGACTTGTATTTATTATAATCCCACAGATATTTGGTTTTAAATTTACATTATTTATGCGCTCTCCACTCCATGTGGATTTAGGCTGCCTCCATTAAAATCACGTGATACGCAACCGCGTCGTGACGTAGTCGTAAAGCGTATCTGCCCACCTGAGTGTTTAACTGGGACTACACATTTTTGGCTGTGATTGAAGAAATGGAGTTTTGGTAACCAGTATAGCTCCTGATGAAATAGCACCCTTCTGTAACCTGATAACGATACATATATTGCTTAGAAGCAGAACATGTGTTTCATTGATGGAAAGGTAAAAAATCAAGATCCTGCAAAGTGTGTATACATGCAACTGCTGCTTTTGCAAGCTGATCTAGCTCTATACTGGTGGCAGAGACAATATGCCAGGTTTAGTAAGATAGTACGTGAACCATATTTCACATCAAAGAGTGTCATATACTGCCATCTGAATTTCAAAGATATTGTAGTCCCCTGGTTAGCCCCAGGGATGTTTCTACTGGTCGTAAAACATATTTACACAGCACATGAGAAAACACCAATTGTTGCTGTGTCATAAGAATTAGATATTTCATTAGGTAGTCTAGATCCTGCTTCTAGGTTTGTCAAATTTAATTTTTACTTTAATTTCAGTTATATTCAGCAAATAAATAAAATAAAATCTGATTAGGGGCTACATCATTCATTTGACATTGTATGGTACGGTATCGTATTGTAGACTTTGTAGTTTGCTGGTTGCAAACATGATCCTGTCAGTTTTGTAATGAAACAGTATAGGTCATAGTAGGCGTATATTAGGTGGAAATCTCCTTCAAAATTGTTACTAAAATTTCAGTGTGGTACATAAGAAAACACACCAGTGCATTAGACCATCCGTATAATCATGGATAGGATTGTTTCAATTCGTGAGTAATGTATTATAGTGCAGATTGTAATGATTGTTTGACTGGATGACTAACCGCGTGCATACGCTGATCAGACAACACAGGGTGCAGACTAGTCTGGGTCTACACTGATTGTAAGCACAATAAGCATGGCTTAGTTAAATTAACTATTAATGGTAGACATGTAACACGCATCTGGATAAAGGTGTGAACAACAAGTATTGACTTGTGGACGAGATATACAGAAATGGCATATTTCGATTTTATCAACATACGTATTACGAGGTCGATTTTGTTAGTTTAATAATCTGATTATATATATATATGTTAATTAAAACTTGGTGGATGTTTTGGTCAAATATGTGCCGTTTTTACCTGGGATCGCTGGGCCGTTTTGACCAGCTCTAATTTTACCGATTAGGTGATATGCTTGTACACGGCCCCGCACTCGGACGTCACGGCTATCCAAGATGGCGACTTACCGGCGATTTGAAGCCAGTTACAAAATATGAATACTAATGGCATGATCGTTTTTTTCGCGACGTTATCCACCGCGGTCGTGTTATTTCGATATTATTTATTGATTTAATATGAATCCAGCGAGTCCGTTCCTGTCTTTTAAGGGTGAAAGGGTTAATCTGCCGAGGTCTGTTCGTGAATGTGCAAAAACAGCATAGGCCCTTCGCGCCGTCGATAACGCACACACCCTAAATTAATTCCTGCGTACGGGCCTGATGGTCATCTTTAAAAGGAAGAAACCACAGTCGTATTGACGAAAACTAAGATTTACCCGAGACGTCATGGCCGCCGCCATTACTCCAGACAAAACAATATACCACGCGATCCCATACCCTGTTCAACGAACACCAGGTTATACAGTTGCCTATCCGCTAGCACAGCACGTTACCTGATATATACAATACTACGACGGTGTCTTTTGATATCAATATTGTCAGACGTGGATTGGAAACGGTTAACTTAATATATAATCTCAGCTATACGGATGTATTTTACTATTTCATCTGACTTTTATATTTTCTGTATCCGTCTAGCTGAGACCCGCGCGGCCATTGTAAAATATGGTCACAATAATAGTACATTCTGACATCGTATTTTGTGAATAAAACGGGAATAAAATGATATTGCAGGTCAATAGTAGGTACATTGTATATTTACATGTTTATTAATTATTGGTCTGTGCAAGTATTTTTTTTACAGAACTGCGAAGCTCAATTGTCACAAAACGCCGTGGACAGTTATTGTGACTAAATATAGAATGGGTAAGATAAAATGACAGATATACTATATAATATGAAATAGGCACTATATGTATATATACCTATGACGGGCGACGTTAGTGTATGAAACTATATTTACCAATTGATAGCTTTACCATGATGTTAGTATGCTATAAACGGTACCTTAGTATATTAATTGTAGTATTGCAGAGCTACTTCCCGCAGTCCACTGTGTTACAGCTTCTCTATTATAATTAAATGGTATCATTGGCGCACTTTTCTTATTTGAACCAGAGATACAATTTAGATATTTCTTTTCCTATATAGTACATTAATAGCATAGGCACTATATAAATTATATAAGACAGATGACATAGTAAAGACACATCAGTATAGCCGAGATTATCTAAGCTAGGAAGCGGTAGAAATTAAGCCTCAGAATTCCTACGTGTTTCTCGGTGTGCCTGATAAACCATGCAGATACCACAAAAGCCCACCAGCCTTGTGCCCGCTTCACTAAACTTCTTACGACTGAAATGTTTGTATGTCTGTAAATTTCACATTAAAAATGTGTTCTTGTAAACAATTATTGGATATATATTTATTGAGCATATGCTGCATATGCTTAATAAATGTAAATCCATTAATTGAAATTTCCAGACTATTCTAAATTTGCACTTACGAACATTTTAGTCTTGGAACTTTAGCGAAACGGGCCCCTGAAGTCTAACAGCCATGCTCAAACGTACAGCGCGTGTTGTTTGACCATGACTGTAGACAATGCTCATTCCGGGGCCAAACGCATACGTAATGCATGCGTCTCATGACGTTACTAGAACGCGTCATTACGTCACGAGAGGTGTTGTTTGATAAATTGTTTTAATTTTTGCCGGAACCTGGCTTGTTTTCTCAATGTGAAACGTTTGAATACATAATGGGCGCAGATGACACAGACACACTTTCATTAATAATCTATTTTGTTAATGATTGTATAGAAACCTGCAAATCAATATCTATTAAATTAATCATGAAATCTTGTAATAACTCAGCAGTTATATTTAGAACTACAGGCCCCGCCTTGTTGACGTGATTTCCTGTGACGCGCACCATGTGTACGATCGATTCAGTGTCACGTAATAGTGTCGTTGTCGAAAACACGTTTATGGGCAGGTGCCTGCGATGGGGCGGAGCAACCAATAAGTTAGTTATAGCTCACATATTGAATTTTTAATAAACTAATTTCTCGCTCGCCAGCGCTCGCTACAAAATTAATTTATTAAACATTCAATATGTGAACTATAACTATTACACGACGGTCGAGTGACATCTGAAATATTTACAATCATTATTACCACACGTATTGACCAAGCAGGGTTTTCCTTGTTTGGATGTATGCACGATGTCATAATCATGCTGTGATTTCAATGCTGTGCGACGTAGGCTCGGACCAGTAGCCTATTTCACCAACATTGCAAAGTATACTTTTCTAGCAAAGTATACTTTGAGGGAGTAATCATTTATTTTTCCCGAAATGCATTATGTCATATAGAACTAACGACTGCATATATTTGATGATTAAAAGTATGCATAATTATTATACTGAATTTATTACATTATCACAGCCAAAATGGCTGTGATAATGTAATACATTCAGTATAATAAAAATTAATAAATTTATCCTAAAATGGAAATTTTCTTCCTCAAAGTATACTTTGCTAGGAAAGTATACTTTGCAATGTTGGTGAAATAGGCTACTGGTCCTGATTGATCAAGTGTTGATAGGTTGGTGAAATAGGCTACATACAGCGAGGATTATAAGCATAGTGCATACTGTTATGCATTCTTACATTTGTTTTTGCTACATTCTCGTAACCAATGCTTTTTTTTGCCATCTTTAGAGCACGTAGAACACAACTTGGGTGGGTTCCATTTTTTTTTCGCCGACATCTTCGATTAAAAATGGCCGCCCTGATATGCTATATTCATTATACGTGTATATACACTTCTAATACAGGTAGAATATTGTTTCTTTTTGTGGTGATAATCATCTTTTTACCAGACACAACATTTAATTTTTAATATCCTCCATGGCGGCCATCTTACATTTAAAAATGGCCGCCATGAAATCGTACACAATATATTGTATTATTCATATCTACATTTTAATGCAGATACATATATAATTATTCTTTACATCTACATAATTACAATATTTTACATATCAAAACTGGGGTTAGTTCCATATTTTCCTGATAACTGATATGATGGACATATAGTTTTCAAAATGGCCTCCATATAAATATTATTTATTGTTTCGTCACTGCATATTGTAAATGCTTTGATTAAACGACGACACTGGCTCGATGACCTTGCATGTCGGGACCGACTATTTTAGTCCACATCCGATAGGAATAGGCTAGCACGAAGTTGTCTTGCCCAAGGACACACCGACCATTCGCAGCGGAAGAGGAATTGAATTCGGGGTCTCCCGATCCGCAGTCCGATGCTCTACCTACTGAGCTAATCCGGCCACCTATTGTTCACTGTTTTGCTACGTTCTTAGAACCAAAGTTATTTGTATCATTAAGTAAAACATGAGTTGATCCTATTTTATTCTCATTTTCAAAATGGCTGCCGTGAAAATCGCATAATTCTAATATAATCATGCACGAATCAGTTAGACTGTTTGTTCCAGACTATACTCATATATTAAAGGAAAATAGAGAATAGTAGGTTACTGCCGTGAATGGGAAAAATATCTGGCAAGGCTCAGGAAACGGGATGGGCGAGGCTCTGCCGAGCACATCCCGTTTCCGTGCCGCGCCAGATATTTTTTCTCATTCACGGCACTAACCTACTATTCTGTTTATCCCGTCAACACCTACAAATGGCTGTAAAATGGAAAAATAGTATTGACTGGATATCAACAATGTTTCACGGCACCGTGATTCACGACACATACGCACTGTGTTGACGGGATAAAATGTATATGACTGAAGTCAATTTCAAACAACTGTTTATGACAAACATGTTATATGTTAGAACATAACTATAGCCACATCAATACTAGAATGTGTAATAAACCTTTGATGTGGTTTTCCAAGTTTGAAATGGCGGCCATTTTGAAAACCCAAATGGCCGGTATCCCAAAATGTATTGAACTCATTCTGCAAATATTACTTGTCCAGAATAATGTGTTTTTCGTCGCAAAAATACCACACATAATGACTTTGATCTCGAAATATAAATTTCAATGGCGGCCATTTTGAATTTCAGTATGGCGGCCATACGGTTTATAGAAAAAATGGAACCAACCCCAGTGTATACTCCGATCAGATGTGCAGTCTGATCCGAGTCTACTCTGTTCGCAAAAATCGGACCAAGTTTAAACAATGTTCGATTCCGTCCGATTTAAATTTCTCCGGGGATGGGTTGTGGCCTAGTGGTTAGAACACACGACTTCCAACCCCGACGTTATGGGTTCAAACCTCGCCTTGGGCATCAACAATACTTTCATAGTATCTCACTGGTCTGTCGGATGAGCCTTTAAACTGTGGTCCCGTATATATATGATCTTTATAGCTGTTGCTGGGACGTTAAACCCCATTCACTTTCACTTTCAAAATTTTCTGCAGAATGTTTAGAGTAATTACATAAGTCATGCTGCTAAATTTGGTATTGTCGGACTCGTAGTTCCGCAATTAATCCAGTGTAATCAATAGACCCCGGATGTAACGTGGCTTATAGAGAAGTGACTCACTGTACTTGTACCTGTTGATCAGTTAGTCCAGCAAACGTAGCCTGATATAACGTGGCTTATATAATAGTGACTCACTATACTTGTACCTGCTGATCAGTTAGCCAGCAAACGTAGCCTGATATAACGTGGCTTATATAATAGTGACTCACTGTACTTGTACCTGTTGATCAGTTAGCCAGCAAATGCAGCCTGATATAACGTGGCTTATGGAGTAGTGACTCACTATACTTGTATCTGTTGATCAGTTAGCCAGCAAATGCAGCCTGATATAACGTGGCTTATGGAGTAGTGACTCACTATACTTGTACCTGTTGATCAGTTAGCCAGCAAATGCAGCCTGATATAACGTGGCTTATATAATAGTGACTCACTATACTTGTATCTGTTGATCAGTTAGCCAGCAAACGTAGCCTGATATAACGTGGCTTATATAATAGTGACTCACTGTACTTGTACCTGTTGATCAGTTAGCCAGCAAATGCAGCCTATATACGTGGCTTATATAACTAGTGACTCACTATACTTGTATCGTTGAATCAGTTAGCCAGCAAATGCAGCCTGATATAACGTGGCTTATAATAGTGACTCACTATACTTGTACCTGTTGATCAGTTAGCCAGCACGTAGCCTGATATAAGTGGCTTATATATATGACTCACTGTACTTGTACCTGTTGATCAGTTAGCCAGCAAATGCAGCCTGATATAACGTGGCTTATATAATAGTGACTCACTATACTTGTATCTGTTGATCAGTTAGCCAGCAAATGCAGCCTGATATAACGTGGCTTATATAATAGTGACTCACTATACTTGTAGCTGTGATCAGTTAGTACCAGCAAATGCAGCCTGATATAATCGTGGCTTATTATAATAGTGACTCCACTATACTTGTACCTGGTTGTCAGTTAGCCAGCAAACGAAAAGCCTGATATACGTGCTTTAATGTGACTCACTACTTGTACCTGGTTGAACGTAGCCCAAAAGTTAGCCTGATAATAACGTGCTTATAATATGACTCACATACTTGTACTGTTTGATAGTTAGCCAGCACCGTAGCCTGATATACAGTTAGTGCAGCTCAGTAGCACACAAACGTAGCCTGATATAACTGGCTTATAGAATAGTGACTCACTACTTGTCCTGTTGTCATTAGCCAGAACGTAGCCTATATAGTGGCTATATAATAGTGACTCACTATATTGTACTGTTGATCAGTTAGCCAGCAAACGTAGCCTGATATAAGTGGCTTATAGAATAGTGACTCACTATACTTGTACTGTTGATCAGTTAGCCAGCAAAGTAGCACCTGATATAACGTGGGCTTATAGAAAGTAGTGACTCACTTACTTGTACTGTTGATCAGTTGCCAGCACTTAGCCTTGATATACGTGGCTTTATAGTAGACTCACTATACTTGCCTGTTGATCAAAGTTAGCCAGCAAAACGTAGCCTATATAACGTGGCTTATATAATAGAACTCACTATACTTGTACTGTTGATCAGTTAGCCAGCAAACGTAGCCTGATATAACGTGGCTTATATAATAGTGACTCACTATACTTGTATACTGTTGATCAGTTAGTCCAGCAAACGTAGCTGATATAACGTGGCTTATATAATAGTGACTACATACTTGTACCTGTGATCAGTAGCAGCAAACGTAGCCTGATATAACGTGGCTATAATATGATCACTATACTTGTACCGTTGATCAGTTAGCCAGCAAACGTAGCCTGATATAACGTGGCTATAAATAGTGACTCACTATACTTGTACTGTGATCAGTTAGCCAGCAAACGTAGCCTGAATATAACGTGGCTTATATAATGTGACTCATTACTTGTATCTGTGATCAGTTAGCCAGCAAACGTAGCCTGATAACGTACTGGCTATATAATCAGTGGACTCATACTTGTATACTTGTACCTTTGATCAGTTAGCCAGCAAACGTAGCCTGATATAACGTGGCTTATATAATAGTGACTCACTATACTTGTACCTGTTGATCAGTTAGCCAGCAAACGTAGCCTGATATAACGTGGCTTATATAATAGTGACTCACTATACTTGTACCTGTTGATCAGTTAGCCAGCAAACGTAGCCTGATATAACGTGGCTTATATAATAGTGACTCACTATACTTGTATCTGCTGATCAGTTAGCCAGCAAACGTAGCCTGATATAACGTGGCTTATATAATAGACTCACTGTACTTGTACTGTGACGTTAGTCCAGCAAAGTACTGTACGTGCTTAATATGACTCATCTTGATGTGTCTTAGTCCAGCAAACGTAGCCTGATATAACGTGGCTTATATAATTGTAGTGACTCACGGAGTGACTACTGTACCTGCTGATCAGTTAGTCCAGCAAACGTAGCCTGATATAACGTGGCTTATATAATAGTGACTCACTGTACTTGTACCTGCTGATCAGTTAGCCAGCAAACGTAGCCTGATATAACGTGGCTTATATAATAGTGACTCACTGTACTTGTACCTGTTGATCAGTTAGTCCAGCAAACGTAGCCTGATATAACGTGGCTTATATAATAGTGACTCACTATACTTGTACCTGCTGATCAGTTAGCCAGCAAATGCAGCCTGATATAACGTGGCTTATATAATAGTGACTCACTATACTTGTACCTGTTGATCAGTTAGCCAGCATATGCAGCCTGATATAACGTGGCTTATATAATAGTGACTCACTATACAGTTATCTGCTGATCATAGTAGACCAGCATAGCAAACAGCCTGATATAACGTGGCTTATATAATAGTGACTCACTATACTTGTACCTGTTGATCAGTTAGCCAGCAAATGCAGCCTGATATAACGTGGCTTATATAATAGTGACTCACTATACTTGTATCTGCTGATCAGTTAGCCAGCAAATGCAGCCTGATATAACGTGGCTTATATAATAGTGACTCACTATACTTGTATCTGCTGATCAGTTAGCCAGCAAATGCAGCCTGATATAACGTGGCTTATATAATAGTGACTCACTATACTTGTACCTGTTGATCAGTTAGCCAGCAAACGTAGCCTGATATAACGTGGCTTATATAATAGTGACTCACTATACTTGTATCTGCTGATCAGTTAGCCAGCAAATGCAGCCTGATATAACGTGGCTTATATAATAGTGACTCACTATACTTGTATCTGCTGATCAGTTAGCCAGCAAATGCAGTCCTGATATAACGTGCTTATATAATAGTGACTCACTATACTTGTATCTGCTGATCAGTTGCCAGCAAATGCAGCCTGATATAACTCGGCTTATATAATGATGACCTCACTATACTTGTATCTGCTGATCAGTTAGCCAGCATGCATGCAGCCAGATATAACTTGTGGCTTATAGAATAGTCCGTACTCACTGTACTTGTATCTGCTGATCAGTTAGCCAGCAAATGCAGCCTGATATAACGTGGCTTATGGAGTAGTTACTCACTATACTTATAGCTGTTTATCAGTTAGCCCAACAAATGCAGCCTGATATAACGTGGCTTATGGAGTAGTTACTCACTATACTTATAGCTGTTGATCAGTTAGCCCAACAAATGCAGCCTGATATAACGTGGCTTATAGAGTAGTGACTCACTATACTTATAGCTGTTGATCAGTTAGCCCAACAAATGCAGCCTGATATAACGTGGCTTATAGAGTAGTGACTCACTATACTTATAGCTGTTGATCAGTTAGCCCAACAAATGCAGCCTGATATAACGTGGCTTATAGAGTAGTGACTCACTATACTTATAGCTGTTGATCAGTTAGCCCAACAAATGCAGCCTGATATATAACGTGGCTTATGGAGTAGTTACTCACTATACTTATAGCTGATGATCAGTTAGCCCAACAAATGTAGCCTGGTATAACGTTGCTAGTAATTGTAGATGCTTATCAGTTATCCCAACACGTGTAGCCTGATATAACGTGGCTGATGGAGTAGTTACTAACTATAATTTTACCACTGATCGGTTAGCCAGCATATGCGGCCTGATATAATGTGGTTTAAGGAGGAATGCTTCACTATAATTGTAGTGTGGTGTAGGGGTGAAATGGATGAAAACACAAATCAAATAAGTTTCAAAAGTAATATATGTAATTTGTTGTCATATTAGGAACATTATCCATGTCCGTCTAATGTTCGTAGCCATTTCCAGAACATTTCAGAAAACAAAATTTGTTTTGTTACTGTATACTATATGGTACATCGAGTTGCCATCTCCGCCATCTTTGTATGTACAGCCATCTTACAGTTTCATCACTTCGACCGTTTGACACATACAGCAAATAATATGACAGAAACAGTATTACAATGTGGTGCAATACATTGTAGACAGATATGACAACAGCGTGCTATAAATATTATGCCAGAAAGCTATACAACATGCTAAGGTCATGTAAGGCCTGGCCAACTGGTTCGATCCCGTATTCAACCGGCTGCATCGGAGGGGAGGGGGGGGGGGGGTGGGGGGAATGTATATTCAGCCCTGAAATAAGAATAACCCGATCCATACCATACCATCAGGTTCATACCACACCAAAGCCACTTGGTCCCTTCCCTAAAAGTAATAGGAAATCAGACTTTGTATATAAGTGTGATGAAAACAACCAATAGGACGTTGCACACACTTTTATTTATGGGTATGTCAAATTATGTGTGTCCTGTGTCAACCGCCACAAGAGGTAAAAGTTACTAATGGATAATCCCATTGCATACACTAATATGGCCAATATAGCGACTCCATGACCCGTATAGTATACAGTAACAAGCTAAGGCAAATACAAATCACATTTGGGATCATCAAAGACTCAAGCACTTGAAACTGCAGACATTGGCTACCCTGCGCTACCTGGCGAAGGGTGAGTTCTACTCCGAGGCTGGCGACATCCATGGTGTCTCTATGAGTTCGGTTTCTCGGTACAAGACCTGACCAACTGTAAAAAAAGCCTTTTAAAGTGTTGCCAGGATTCCGAACACCATGGGTGCCGTGAATGGGATACTCAGTGTCAGCCCAATTCACTTTCCTGGTTTTCAACTTGCTGGACTAAGGAAGTTGATTTGACAGCTGGGGTCGTCTGGTTGTCAAAGTCGGACCGGAAGTTTACATTCAAAGTGTTTGATGGATTTCCAATACTGAACAGTTCTTAAGAAGTTCGTAACTTAAGAAAGTTTGCACGAACATGTTAGTGGAACGCACGTAAGAAGTTCGCAAGAAGTTCGTACGAAAAGTATCGTAGACGTAAGAAAGTTCGTATCGTCAGAAGTTTAGTGAAACGGGCCCCTGGTTTGGCCCTCACATACGTCCTTGGCATTTTGTATGTGACAGTTGAATCTGGATATAGTCCTCGAATATTCATAATCATAGTTTAGGGGTAGGGGCCAAGTGACTTGGTGTGGTATGGACCTGGCACCAGGTCAGGTTATTCTAATTTCAAGGCTGAATATATTTGTCCTCGATGTAAATATTCCGTTCTGATTTAGGGACCCCCCCCCCCCCCCCCCCAATGCAGCAGGTTAAAACGGGATCGAACCCGTTTGCCGGGCCTTACATGACCTTAGCTGTTGCTAGGCCGTTAAACACCAATAAAACAAAAAGAAAATGGTTGGAAACAATCGAAGAAAGTACACACTACCGCACGATGGTTTTTAATTGGCATGTATTTGATATTTAACAAAGCTTAATCCTCTATAGTACGTATCATTAAATGTGATATGTCCAAAATACTCGTGTTTTGTTCTGTTATATATGAATTCTGATAGACAATATTCTGTTGTCTTACTGCCTGCTCGCCAGTGAAATTTGTTGGCAAATAATGCTTTACTTTGTGACAAGTTGAAAAGATCTCCCACATTGAAAATGCAGATTTCTCTTACATACTTTCCAGAACATTCCAGGTTGCTTGTTATCCACACTTTGTATCTGGCCAAGAACGGTTTAGATTCTATCAGCGATACATTTGCACTCGAGAATGACCCGGGAGATTTCAATTGTGGGTTAAAGTTCAAAGTATTAAAGAAAGTCTCGTCCGGTATTTTTACTTTCTTGCTCCAATCCAGTAGACGCTTTGCAACCGCTTCGGTGAGAACGTACTCCACGAACTTCCGGTTCAGGATAACGTGCGCCGGACCTAGAATGTATAGAGTGTAAATATTCATTGGTGCTGCACTCCGCGTCGGCGTAAACTCTTTGACGTCGAAATAGGTACCGGTTTCGTGACGAGATGTATGTACGTAGAGTTATCGCATGAACGCACGTTTTGTCTAGTAACGGGCGCAAATTTCTTGCGCCGGTTACTAGACTAAAATGCGTTTATGCAGCATCTTGTACATGCATCTGAATGGGAAATTCGTCAGAATCCGGCGACAGTTTCGACGGGAAACATTTTACACCGGCGCGGAGTGCAGCACCCAATATATATTATACGAATCACCAAGCGATTTTATTTAAAGACAATGACATCATCTAAACTAAATGCCACTGCTACAGCGCTCCGCGTCGGCGTATACTGTTTCACGTCGAAATAGGCACCGGATTCCTGACGAATTCTTTCAGATGTATACATGCAGAATATACTACATGAACTCATTTTCGTCTAGTAACCGGTGCAAATTTCTTGCGCCGGTTGCTAGACGAAAATGTGTTTATGCAGTATTTTCTGCATATAGCTGAATGGGAATTTAATATGTGATAGCTCTAAGTAGAGCTGGATGGCATCTGGTTGACGTGAAGCAATTTACGCCGGCGCGGAAAGTGGCATTTCCTGTCTGTGTCCTTCAGGTTTCATTCGGTTATGGATAATGTGACCGCAAACCAGTCGTGGTGCAGCTTAGCAGTACGGAGTAAAATCACCATGACCAGTAGCGGATTCAGAGGGGGGAGGGGGCGGCGGGGGGCCGGGCCCCCCTTCAGAAATCCCGATTTTTTTTTTTTGTTACGAAATATTGAGCGTAGAATGCAGGAAATGGCTTCCTCAATTCAAAGATTTTCCGGGGGCATGCCCCGCCACCCCCCCCCCCCGGGACCCCTCTACCCAACTCCCTCGCACCGCTCAGTCGACGAACGAGCATATCCCGATTTTTTTATTTATTGATTTTTGTTTACGAAATATTGAGCGTAGAATGCAGGAAATGGCTTCCTCAATTCAAAAAAAATCCGGGGGGCCTGCCACCGGACCCCCCTAGGCAACTCCCGCGCACCGCTCAGTCGATGAACGAGCATACCTCGTTCAAGTTCCATGTGCCCCCCCCCCTTGTTGAAATCCTGGATCCGCCACTGATGACAATGGCAGCCATTGCTATTATTTATGTCAGCTATATCAATAAAATAGATGCTACGGGAAAGGCATGCCTGTGCCAAACATTTTATAATAATAGTTGCAATTTCGACACAATGACATGCAGGTTACATTTTCTTGGTGGGAAATAATGTGAGGGTGAGACTGAGATATAGAAAGTAAAAGTAGCTGGTTCCGACAAAAATCAAAGTACTGAAAGTACTGAACATAGGGTACTACAAGATTAAACTAGATTGATTGATTGATTCATTCATTGTTGGTGTTGCAGTTTCATTAACCCTTAAAGGTACATGCCCACTCAGTAGGTACACAATGTTCTTTACATCAGAGACATCATCTGAGACATTTCCTGGCAAAATAAACATTCATGCGCCATTATCCCACGTACTGATTGACATTATTATACATTTTATATCAGACGTAAATTTACACACTGATATCAGGGGCGATAACCGTGTTTGCTAAAAATTCTAACGGACATTACTATTTAATCTCTGTATTTATTTTATGATGTGCAATGATCATATTTTTTCAGGTGACGCATTTATTTAGTATAAATAATTAAAAAATATCATGCCTCATTTGCATATGAAAATAGCCTGATACCACCGCGCGTCACTATCAGTAAAATAAATATTACTAAATGATTATATCTGTATAGCGGGCACTTGTAACGTTTAGAAATGGTGGAATAGTGACACATTTATACACTTATTTAATTCCTATAAATTACATGTTGGGCTTACTGAGTGGGCATGTACCTTTAAAGCGCTGGAAACGACAATTGTCGTCTGCTGTTTTAAATAGTTTTATATTTTCTCTTCAAAAACATACTAGACGATTCTACTGCGCTGCCAAAACAGGTTTTTAAAGAGATTAAAATATACAAAATGAGCAGATAGCGTTTTAATGGTTAAGGGGTAAACTATTGATATAGCACAACTACAGTATGCACTGCTACAGTATGTACCAAAACATTCAACAACATTACAGATTATGCATAGCAATATCAGAAAGATACGGTATCACATATACAAGACATCATCAATTCAAGTATAAATACAGATTCCAGATATCTATGATCATTATAGATATATTGAAACTTGATTGAAGAGCAATAATTACAAGAATTCCGCCACGGAAGCGGTGTTGCGCCTGAAAATGCCTTGTCGGTACATCGCCATGTTTACTTCTGTTTTGTGAATGAAATAGTTGGCCCCGGATCGAGTATATTAAAACGTACAAATGACGTCATAGGAGAAACCGCTGACAAAATGTTCAATGTATGGAAACCCAAACTTTTTAGAATGTCTTTTGTCGTAGTTTCAGTACTTGCATTACTATGGGTATTAATATACGCTGGATGTGTTATACTGTCATTAATTTGTTCCCTGACTGTAATTTACCACTTTAAATACAGACTTATTGACACCCTTCCCTGAACGTAGAATTGACACTCATGTTGGCGCGTATTGGCCACCATAGACAAATGTCAATCAGGCCGAATTCGGGAATGTCACTAAAATCCGCTGTAAATCCATCGATATAATGAGGATTAAACATCAGTTAGACCCACACGTGCGAGTTTTGTTGCGCACAGGTGTCGGGTGAGTTTAAAAATAGACTGTCGGAAGGTCAAACTTGATGTCGTTTGTGTGTTAAACGCCTCGCGTGTTTCGGAGAGTATTCGGAGGGGAGTTAACTCTGCCGAAAATTATAGCCTGTTACTAAATTTAGCGATGACCGCACTATTTGTGCCGCAAATGGGGGCAAATCGCGCGCAACAAAATAATCCAATGTATTTTGTACGTAGAACACCCGTTGTTGATATTGTGCAGTGCAAGTAGTTTTTCATAATAGTATTTTCAATTAGCGGTTGTGTATGACAGTTAAACGTTGAGTAACACAATGCATTTTGTTGTTATGGTTACTCCAATATATCACTACGGACCATCGCATCGAGGGGGGTCTAGGGCGTGGCTAACTGTCGGAGGCGATACCAATACATAGGTTTACCCTATCTGATAAAAGGTTAAACGAGTGCGCTTGACCTCGTGTTTGGCATGACTCCAGAACCGGTTTTGGTCACCGTCTCCAGGAATGAAAGCAAATTTTAACTTATCGATATTAAATGCAGCTAGATTGTCGTCGTAATGCTTGTGTTATCACAGCTTTGCCACATTTCCGGGTGTTTTTATTAGCCGATATATTTATGGATCGGCTATATATTGGTTATCCATTGGTTTGTGAAAACGTTTGTAACCACCCTTTTCTCCTATATTCTGTAATCTACAAACGCGAAATTTGTTGTATCACTTCCAAATTACAATAACCGGATAATTTTTCATTTTTGGCCATTATCTCTATTGAAAACTTTAAATATAGCGAAATAACACAATTTGGCTATAAATAAACGTTTTCACGACATGAGTTCGGTAAACTAAAGTTAGGCGGTTTGAAATTTGGCTATAAATAAATGTTTTAGCTACAAGAGTTCGGTAAACGAAAGTTAGGCGGTTTACAATTTGGCTATAAATAAACGTTTTATCTACAAGAGTTCGGTAAACTAAAGTTAGGCGGTTTGCCTTCTAGTCCAGGGGCAATTGTAGGTATATATATAAGATTCCGCCACCTCGTGTTAATTTATGACACCCGGTGCTTTTATAAACTTGAATGTATAAGGTTTCCAAAAAATCCGGGTGCCATTTTTTAAACCAAGTTCAAGGTCATTTCAAGATCATTGAACTTTATGCTTGACGGAAGTCGAAAATTGCCAATATATGAGCCAATAGGTCATGGTCCTTAACTTGGAAATTGGTGTAAGTTGTTAAAAAACATTTCAGATTGATATATTAAAGAATTTACGTAAACTTCACTAATTTTCTGTATATAATTATCATATTTTCAAGATGGCCGCCAAAAATCGGGTATTTATGAGACTTCGGTTGACTGGCTACATATTTGTGTAATGCTAAGCGCCTTCACCTATATTCAAAGGTTAATTCTTTCAACTGGAATAATATTGTTTACAATTGACTACCATAAGTATTGCTATGATCAGATATTAATGATAGCTAAATATAACTGGGAGAATTTTGTTGGGGAGGAAATCAACACTTCTCTAATTTTTCCCTGAGATTCCGTAACTACTAAAATGTGGACATATATTGAACCCTGATTTGACCGGCTAATAACATTATGCTCTGCATGACTTTTCATTTTCTGTATTAACACCGCTCGTGTGCAAGGTATGTACATGAGGATCTGATAAATAAGTTAGATCATGTTTGTCCGCATGTACGAACGCTAATCCGCTCGGTAAAGCTCGCGGATTATCTCCTCGTACATGCGGACGAACTGTGATCTAACTTATGAGTGGCGGATCCAGGATTCCGCCGTAGTAAGGGGGAGGGGAGGTGGGGGGCATTCGAAATTTTTTGAACGACTAATTTTCCGTACATAATGTTCATGTGATAAGCCACATTGTGAACATGCTTTCTATAATAGAAAGGTAGAGCAGTAACTCTTGCAGGCCCGTCCGCAGAAATTAATTTAGGGGGTGAATTATCGACGGCGCGAAGGGCTAAACATTATATCTTTTTTGCACATTCACGGACAGACCTCGGCAGATTAACCATTTCACCCCTAAATTACTAAATAAATGTTAATTTTGCAACCCATTCCAATCATCACAAAATGATCTTCAGACCAGTCCATTTGTTTTTTTTACAGAATCAGACAACTTCTCAATTGCAAAAACAAATGTGGAATCATTAAAAGGTGGGGGGGGGCGGGGGCTCCCCGGCACACATCCCCTGAATCCGCCACTGCTTATACTACCGACCTTTAACCGGAACTAGTTCGTCCGGAGGATACCCGACATGCGTCCAGCGATCCGAAAAACGATCTGTAAGGTTAGAAAACACCAAGTAGTTTTTATTAAATGTATACAATTTACAGGGGCATATCAAGATTTAAAAAAAAAATACTATAAAAAAACAAAACGTGTTTTCATCATGGCCCTGTGTAATATTGTAACCGATATAGGTACAGGGCTCCAGATAAGCTGCGTATTTGCGTAAATACCCAATTAAAATTGTCAAAAACCCAATTGAAATCAGTAGTAGTGAGAATAAAAAAGCAATGCAAAATTTATGGTATCTTTATCATGCTGCAGAAAACAATAAACATACCACAAATATAGCATACAATCTTATTTTTCCATGCAAACACATCTTGGTATTTCATTAGAATTGTCTCCAATCTCTCGTAAATCTACAGGTGTCACGTGATGTATGCAATTTTATCGATATGTAAATTGATAATCCATGTACATGTAGTGTGGCGAGTCCACCATTGACCACTTGCACACACACGCCACTCACTAATATAAGTAAGTAATTTGTTTATTATAGTGACATGTGCAAACGTGCAAGAATAAATATAACATTG
The DNA here is from genome assembly GCA_029237695.1 of Conchocele bisecta. Lineage (NCBI taxonomy): Eukaryota > Metazoa > Mollusca > Bivalvia > Lucinida > Thyasiridae > Conchocele > Conchocele bisecta. The sequence continues at coordinate 18,943,054 of CM055275.1, read as the reverse complement.
ATAATCATACTAATTACACCCAGCCCATCGGATATGTCACCTTGTTGCAACATAAATGTTTCACTTGATTAAAATAATGTCTGGGGTTTGCAGATCATGCGTTTCTGGTTGGATGCATTTGCCGGACAATGACCGGACCAACGCCCAGCCCCCGACCCACGGTCACAACAGCTTACGGAGCATTTTACTCATCAATACTGACAGCATTGATGTCTTAATGCGACCGTATTCTGTACAAATGCGTGAGCAGGTGGATTAGCAGGCTCAGGATTTCCAGCAAATACATGCGACCGAATTATACAATTTGGCTTGTCGATGACCAGTTTAGCTTTTAATCGATATGCGTGTATACGCAGTTCACGCAGTTCGATTCGAAGCTAAACTGTCAATTGGCTAGTATTATTGAACAGAGCAAAGTTCAATCATGCCGTGCTACTAATCAGCATAATCTGGATTTACTCTGGTCACAAAGGAAAGGAATAGGTGTATACGTCAGTACGGGGCGCCAAGTGGGACATGGCTCAATTTTGTGAACAAAATTCATTTTTGTACCTATAAACTTGACAAAAACAAAACAAAATTAAATATATACTGATTTTGTCAATAAAATTCACTTTTGTGCCACAAAACTCAATTCTGTGTCACAAAATTCAATTTTGTGTCACAAAATTCAATTCTGTGTATTCTGTGTCACAAAATTCAATTCTGTGTCACAAAATTCAATTCTGCATACGTTTCGTATACGTATTTGCATACGTTTCGATTCTGTTGCCCAAATATGGCACACGCATGTAAGAAGGACTACCATTGGTCAGATACAGTATGATAAAAGTGTGGCCTGAATAATATGTATACAAATATATCACCAACAAACATGATGGAACTTGGATGGAAAATAACATTTTGTGAATTGGTTGCCATGACAACCGTTTATTGTAATTATGTATTTACTATGTACATACATTTAATAATGCTATCCCAATGTTGGTTACTTGAAATAAAACGATGCTATTGTTAAAATGTTTATATAAAACTAGTTGTTATTTGGCCGCCCTGGCATCCGCATACATGATTAGTCACAATAAGATTTTTGGATAGAACTAGAGGTATATATTTTGTAATCATAATATAACCAAAATAACTGTCTATAAAGAAGTATAATATCAGGCGCGTAGCTGCATTAAGGCACTACAGGCCCGGGCCTGCAGAATTTTCGAGAAAATGGAAAAATTAATGTGCCAGAGTGCATCATTTACCTTCTAGTTTCGATTTTTTTTCTGACCCCCCTAGCATACTCGCACCAACGGTGCTCGAAGTAGTTAACCGGGCCTGCAGATTCAAATTGGCTAGCTACGCCCCTGAATATTGATATATAGGGTTATATTTTCGCATTGAAATATTTAAATCTGCAAGTGTACTCCACCATCTAGTAAAATGGACTAAGACCGATCTCAACCAATCAACGTAGAGATGACATAGACTATCAGTTACGTAAACTAATTTTCTGACCCCCCTAGCATACTCGCACCAACGGTGCTCGAAGTAGTCAACCGGGCCTGCAGATTCAAATTGGCTAGCTACGCCCCTGAATATTGATATATTAGGTTATATTTTCGCATTGAAATATTTAAATCTGCAAGTGTACTCCACCATCTAGTAAAATGGACTAAGAACGATCTCAACCAATCAACGTAGAGATGACATAGACTATCAGTTACGCAAACTATTTTTTGTGGACAAAACTGACTTTTGTGGACAAAACTGAATTCTGTCCCACAAAACTGAATTTTGTTCACAAAACTCAATTCTGTCTTACACAATTGAATCCTTTATAACAAAAATGAATTTTGTATATCAGAATTTTACATAATTGGATTTTGTGATTTTTAGTGTTACAAAACTCAATTTTGTGTGGACAAAATTGGTTTTGTAAACATAATTAACCTGTCCTGCATGGCGCCCCGTAGTCAGTCGCTGAGTGAGGTATTGTCGAATAATAACTGGTGAGTAAATGTGTGTCATCCGAGTTAATCACATAGCCTTTGACGACTTTCACGTGTGATAGTGTACATGTACTTATTTTGTCAAATTAAGGTTTTATTTGTGAATAGTGTATATGCTTATCATCATACGGAACACCTCAGTCTGATGACGAAATAAACTGCTCAATAAATATAACACATACACACCAGACCGTTGCGATGCGATATGTTGGCCTACAATATATACCCTGACCAATCCGCACTGGCACGCTGGCTGGTCCGGGTCTACACTGGTTGCCCTGTTGTATGGTAGCCTCATTTTCGGTTTGATATTATTGATTTAAGATGGTTATTGTGATCAAAGATTGTAGGATTTAGTTGTAAATGATGTTTCGGCGTCTCAGATATGCTTTCACAATATATTTGCTTATTTGTCTAGCACAGTTCTGAATAAGAAAGCGAAATTGATCTGTATCACTTAGAGTTGTGAAGTTAACTGGTGTATTTAGGTAAATAAAAAGGTTTGTTATTATGTCTGTATACAGTCCACAGTGTAGAATGAAGTGAGTTTCACTCTCTACTGCATGCACATCACAAAATCTGCATAGCCGCTGGTCGGGTTTTTCACCTACATATCGTCCTGTTTCGATTATTAGCGGGAGCATACCGCACCGGAATTGTGCCAGTAATGACCGTTCATATTTCTTCATGGAGAGCTGCAGGTACTGTTCTTGTTCGAAGCATGTTTTGTATGTAATATATGTTCTTAGTTTAGGAACGTTAGTCACGCTTTGTTGCCAAATATTCGAGTAATAGTTTGTGATATGTGTCTTTGCAACAGTGATATTTATCACCATTTTTTTGTCATAGTAGTTTGTCAAATTCAATTTGGTAAACACTTCACGCAATTCACTGCACCAATTGTTTTCACAAAGTATATAATCTCTTGTGAATGCGCGTTTTGTTATTCTAATGTCATATCATTTATTCAATCTGTTCCAGTAACGGATCATGGATAGCCACCGGCGGTAGTTACTTGGGAGCCAACCAATGTGATTGCCAAAATTGGTGCGAATCGGTGGACTCCCATGTAATAACGTATGGCTCTATTTTGAACGTTGTCTATTGATTGGTAAGATTTGTAGTCCCACACACCTGATCAGTAATCCAGAATGGGTATCACACACGATTCGTATACCTTTTCAAATGATTCAAGGCCGAACTCTTTTAATAGAATGTATTTTCGAGATAATTTTCACAAGAGCTCTGCCGGCGCCTTTCGATAACGTACGTCTATGTGTTAAATGTAAAATTGCACTTATAATGGGATGTTACACCCAGATATGTGTATGTATCGACTGTTTCCAGGATATTTTGTCCTATTCTAAAAATGTGGTTCGTTTGTGGAGCGCGTCCTTTTCTAAAATGCATGCATTTGTATTTGTTAGTGTTTAGTGTCATCGTTTGCACCATTTGTGGAGCTTGTTCAGTATGAATTTGGGATCTGTTTCTGACTTCGCAAGTAACACAATATCGTCCGCATATAGTAAGATAGACAATGTATTGTCATCCAGTTGGCATCCAAGGTCAAGGTCATTTATCTCTTTGGCAAGGTCATTTGCAAATATGGAGAACAGTGTTGGAGATAGGTTGTCACCTTGCTTGACACCGGTCTTGCAGTCAAACCATTCCGTTAGTTTGTCATTTATCCGGACACACGACGTAGAATGTCTATATATGCTTTTGATCCAGTCGCATATTTTCCCATCAATGTTGTTCAGGAGCAGTTTGTACAGCATCATGTCTCGGTCTATGAAGTCAAAACATTTACGGAGATCTATATATGCGGCAAATAATGAATGATTGTTTCGCACAAGACTGCTGAGTGTATATACATGATCTTCACCTGGGCAATTACTATACCGCCGTGTGTTATCTTCTCTTTTTCTTTCTTTCGTCTTCAGAATATGTGAAACACATTGTCATCTAACCAAATAACAACAGATACACGCAGTACCTGAACTCGAATAATAGCAACTCGTATATAGCGATAAGCCGCGAAACGACAGTAGCTGGGCCCGAAAACATATTACATCATACTTATATAGCCCAATATCGATCATTCCCTGCCTGATATGTTTTGCCCTGACCAACCGTCAAATATCATCATCATATACATGATATAGGATAACACTGTTACGACTTTCTCCATATATCACATCTACTCACATTCAGCCTTTTCACGGTCTTACATACCGGTTTCGTGCGATAGGAGAACGAACTAGCTAGGTTAAATTAACCGCCTCATTGCCTCCTTCATTTAATGCACATATTTCGACTGTATGACAGATATTAGTAAATTTGGAAACAAACGGGCCAACGGTCATTGGCCTGCCATTATTGGGCTCAATTGCCCGGGTTTGGAAGGTCATCGAGCCAATTCCTACCCTTAAATATAATATAATAATAATAACCATTGACCACTGTGATATTCGAATTAACGTGTCAGGCTAACATGTATCTCACTTCCCGAACAAGTTAAATATGTTTTCCGTAAATGACATCGCAAATATTTTATACAAAATGTGGAATTAAGTATGTTTTTAATACAACAGAGCAAAGACATATTTCACAGCTATCATCATTATGAAGCAGAGGTACACTAATAACAATTGAATTGATTCACGCAGTATATATCTGTTGCCACCGGTGTAAACTATGATCAGACTGCGCGGATGAACAGGCTTAACTGGGTGGCTAACTTTTATAACTTAGTATTTATGAACGGTTTCTATCCTAGTTGTACAAACATAGTTAAAATATGTTTAGTTTGCAGAAAATAATTCTACCCTGGTTGTACAAATAAAGTGCAAGGATGTTTAGTTTGCTGTAAACACATTTTGACAAAAAAAAGAGTAAATTATAAGCTACTGTCGTTTCGAGGCTTATCGTTATATACGATTTGCTATTATTCGAGTTCAGGTGCGGCGTTTATCTGTTACTATTTGGTTAGATGACAATCACAGGGATGCACTCGACCGGCAGTGAAATGTTGAGACCTAAGTATATACATGAGGTTTGACTTCCGGTCGGCATGGAAGACGCCAGGTATGTTACATTTCAAGTTATTATTCTTACTATTTCAACTTAATTCTCTATTCCGTTCCTCTATCTACTCTTTAATATATTAATGAAGCCTCGACAATTCGCATGATGTTGATATATTGGCTAATGTTTGCAAAAACGACCTGTTTTTGTGTCACTTCGACCAGAACTTGAACCGGGGCCAGTGAATTTGAAACAAATATAGAAAATGACTCAACCGGGTCCGAGTGATTTTTATGCCTTTCCAAAAACGTATATAAAACAACTTTCTAGACCTTTTAGGGAACTGTGACTTGATCACATCGAAGTAAGTGGTAGACCCTTGCATTACAGACCAAAGTCCGCGTACATGTATCAATATATCGGGAGAAAATAACATCGTAAGAAGCCAACCTCGCTTCGTTTTCAAGTTCTGGTCGAAGTGACACAAAAACATGTCGTTTTTGCAAACATTAGCCAATATATCAACATCATGCGAATTGTCGAGGCTTCATTAACATATTAAAGAGTAGATAGAGGCACGAAATAGAGAATTAAGTTGACATAGTAAGAATAATAACTTGAAATGTAACATACCTGGCGTCTTCCATGCCGACCGGAAGTCAAACCTCATGTATATACTTAGGTCTCAACATTTGACTGCCGGTCGAGTGCGTCCCTGTGACAATGTGTTTCACATATTCTGAAGACGAAAGAAAAAGAGAAGATAATACACGGCAGTATAGTAATTGCCCATATATTACTGAGTGGCGTGTGTGTGTGCAAGTATCAGGCTAACACTTGTTCTGCCAGTTTATAGTTTCGAGGAATTGATAAGGAAATGGTCACGTACCATACCGCCGGTCATGTTCCAAAAGTTTAAAGTTTGATTTCAGACGATGCATATTACAATCAATACTGTTTAATCAGAGCAATGCGGGCGGCCAATTCCGGTCTAAACTGCATTACTCCGTGAGATGAATGGTGGGGAAACCGGAATACCCAGGGAAAACCACCTCCTCCGGCAAGTAATGACAACTTCACATACGTCGGTGTAGAGGTGAACAGCTGTGATCGAACAGCTACCGGGGACCAATGCCGGCGCTTTACTGCCGGTCTAATAAATCAACAACAACAAAAAAACCTTTACATTTGTGCTGTTTTGTATAGATAATCAGCAGTGTTTAAAATGAGCGATTAATATGTCGGTGACAAACACACTCGTCTCCAATTATTAGCTTCGAAGTACGTGAAAATCAAAGTCTAATTTGGTTACGTTGCTCACAAATAATTTTACCGACAACACGGTCATGCCTCGGGCAACATATAAACTTTTAGAGTGACCGTAAGCAGGTGCCCGTTTGAACCAATATCACGGAAATTGCCGAAGATTTCCGTGATATGCTAATTGGAAAATGAAAACAGATGGTGTCATTATTATTATCTAAAAAGGACCAAAATAATATTAACTTAGAAACATAATTTTTATATCAATAGATAGAAAAATGAATGAGCTATTTGAAAACACCTGTGCATTTTTTTGTAACTATTATTATAAAAAGAGATTTTGCAATTTTCCCAACGAAAATCGAGAAGAAAAATCACAATTTGCTGTATATATCATATAACAACTTCCGACTACATTTAAAGCTAAAAAGGACCAAAATATTTTTTATTTTAAAAACACGATCGAAACATCATCATAAAGTACAATAATTGAAGTTTAAAATGTGACTTGTGCATTTTCAATAGGTTGTGTAGTTTAAAAGTTACGTAAGAAAAGGTAATGGTCTCCTATATAATTCCATATAAAAATCGTCGCTACTGATGCAGACTTTCTACAGGTAAGGTGGCCGCGAAAGTTGGATATGTAGAAAGTATCTGGACGATTTATTTCATACCGGACTACTTTTACCGTGTCGCTTTTGCGCTATTTAGTGTTTTCTTACCTGTAATCGTTCCGCCTACATCGTTGGCTCCATTGTAGGCCGTCAGGATTTTTACGAGCTCGTAGTTCGTCTTAAATGTAACAGTACGTTTAACCCTTTCACCCCTAAGTAACTGAATGGGCTGCGATATGTTAATTTTGCAACCAATCCAATCATCGCAAAATGATTTTCAGACTATTCCATTTATAAAAACGGGATATTTGTTGTTCTCAAAAATATGAAAATTACTTTCAAACAGTGCAGATCCTGATGAGACGGCTCGTTACGAGCCGGCTCATCTGGATCTGCACTGTTTGCCCCGAAAATGCAAAAATGCAACAACTCGAAAAAGCGCCAAATTAACATAGTTTGGCGAGTTGTATGGGTGAAAAGTCGACAATACAAGTTGATAATGCGAAAATTCGAAACTTTTTCTACAGGCGTCTGAACTCCCCAACCACATAGCCCCTTAGATAAATCAATCTGGTGCGACTATACTACGTATATAGACTACTAGAGAGGGAACTTCAATCGCCTTGGATTTTTCCTGCGCTTTGTGACATCATTTTGGTGAATTTTCGAGCTTTGGCATTGTCGTGTTTACGCTATTTCACCCGACGTTTTTTTCGAGTTGTCGCTTTGTCGAATCGTCAGGGCAAAAAGTAGAAAATGCGGAATGGCACATATCAGCGCCCATAGCACAGTGTGAAATTTAGTTACGTGCACCTGCTATACTACAAAATGTGCCACATAATGTTTTTATGAAATGCATATGAAAACTCTTCTGACATATGAAAATCATATGAATTTCATATGTGCTCTTTTCATATGAATTCCATATACAATTCATATGTTTTTTTCATATGTTTTACATATGAACAGCATATGCATAGATAAGTATACTTTGCAATGTTGGTGAAATAGGCTACATGACAACACGAATACTCGTGTTTCTAGCACCATGTTGTATACGTTAGGTTAACGTTATTGGTAGCTGCAGTAGTCATTTGGCTATTAAACGTACATGCCCACTCAGTAGGCACAAACTGTTCTTTATAGAAATACTGTAGCATCGGGTTGCATAGGGATAACTGTGATTGGGATTGTTGTTCTCACGGGATGATGAACCAGGCCATATTCAACTCATTATTAGACACAAATTATTTATTGCTTAAAATGGGCGTAATAAAAAATCATAATACACTAGTGTAATACATATGCAACTTAACTAGTTACAGCATGCATGTTAGGTAATCAATACAGCTTATGATGCAGTGCTTCTGCAATGAATATAATCTAATAGTTGTGTTGATTTAATATGATAGTTATTATACTCCTTGACTGATTTATTAAGATTCTCGGCATACCCTCGTTTCTTATGAAATCAGTAAACTCGTTTAATAAATATCATATTAAATCATCACTCTTGTAAGATCCTCTATATGTATACATGTATAATGTAATCCACGCCCGCTATTGACCTAAATCCTGGTTGGTCACCTTTAAAGGGAATTCCTGCCCCGTGAGGTTGATGAAGTAGC
>CM055275.1:18889111-18934019 GCA_029237695.1 Conchocele bisecta | reverse complement strand
AACTATTTTTTTTATTATCTAATAGTGTTCAGGTAATTTGTGGGTGTAACCATAGTAACCAGCCAACACATTGTAGTGCCAAGCATTTAGATTCAAGGGTAATTTCAAGGTTTACGCAATAAACATGATATCAGTCAGCGGAGATTCATGCAAGGAACATTGGTAAGCCATCCGCACATACTGCTCTACACTGTCAGAGCAGAAATGTGGTTGTGACTGGCAGTTTCCGTGAAAGTCGTCGGTTCGTCTTAAAGCGGCTCCACTCCAGATGGGATTACAGTGTACTGTATTTTTTTCACGCGATGTTTACCTGCATTTGCTATATATCTACACATTGCGAGCTCATTTTCGGTTGGTGGATGTTTATATTCGCGTTAAATCGTACTTTATACGTCCCTATACGAAAGGGCTTTTCCGTTTCCAATTCTATTTTTACTTACGACCTGCTTGCCGTACGTAATCCCACGTGACACAAATGGCCCACAAATCATACTTCCGGGCATGCGCACATCGCGTCCAGCTATATCAACAACAATGTCCGACTCTGAGGTAAGTCGATACATATTAGCGTTATACACAGGCGTTCTTATATGAAACGAATGTGTTTCAACATCAATACATTTCCAAATAACTTACTTTACCTAGGGCAGACCACAGATGTTGTTTAAATATGTAGAAAGTATGTATTTTGTAACGGACGTGCTATCGCATCGGCAATTTTCTTCCGAGGGACCGTCTCAAAACACACCAAGACAGTCAACTGCGCATGTGCATGATACCACGTGACGGGCAATATCAGTATAGCGCGAATTATAAAAATAAATGGGAGTAACGCGCGCCACTCCCAACAAATTAATTAATATTAAATAAATAAATATCTATACTTGCCACTTATAATTTTTAAACCTGTCGCAATAGTTACATCATTAGGTACTTATTTATTTAAAATAGTATCCGTTTTACCCCTCATCTGGAGTGGAGTCGCTTTAAAATTGCCACCGGTCCGACGGTAAACCGTAAGTCGCCGGACCGAATGTCCCATAAAAATAAAAATACATAAATATTTTTTTAATTTTCTATTCTAAGCTTCAATGAAATCACATTCCTGGTGCTAGCTAGCTTTTCTTATACGACTGATATACTTAAAAAGCTTTTTTTTTTCGGTCTGGTAAATTTTTGTTGGTCTGTTGTAAAAATTTAAAGTTTACCAGACCGAATGTCCTGTAAATGTTTTGCAGTTTTGGAGAGACTGGACTGGAGAAATGGGGCTTGTGACCAATGTACAGATGTAGATCCAGGTCAAAATGTTCGTAAGTGCAAAATTATGATAGTCTGTAAATTTCACACTAACAATGTTTTCTTGTAAACAATTATTGGATTTACTTACAAACATTTTAGTCGTAAGAAGTTTAGTGAAACGACCCGTGGACAGCCACACAGGCTGATCAGGATCTGCACTGTTCGCTATTCTATCAATGAAACACCCGTCATGCTTCTATTAACAAGGAATCTACACGTAAATAGATCATTATCAGGCTACAGGAGTGAGCGAGCAGATCTAGATCTACACTGGTCACACATCCCATAAGCCCCATTTCTCCAGTCACGGCCACAAATATAATTTGTTTTGTTAAAATTGTATCACAAACATACCTGTTCTGTATTCATAGCTGAAGTATCATCAATTGACTTTTCTGGCCAGCTGTTTACATCAACTGTATGTTGCTGTTGCGTTGCGACACCATCCACCCCATGTCCAAGATTCGCCAATTGCGTCGCCGTGGTGACAATGTTCGTCTCCATGGACGCGCTACGAATGTGCGCCAACGCTTCCACAGAAATTGTCTTCAGATCCGACTCCATAGACTGCAAACTTGGATAATTGTCACCAACATGAGTATTTACATTTACATGTACACTAGTTTGAAGATCACCTTCCAAAACAGCAGAATTGATAGAATTCCGCAAACCGTTCTGTCCGATATGAGATATTGAATTAATCAGATCGTTTCCAGTAACACTCAAACTTGTGGAATAGCTTCCTAGATGATTTTCGCGAATGTCTGTACATGTGTTTATATTTGAAACAAATTTTGTATCAATTTCGGAGCTATCCATGTGGTTAATGCCCATCAAATTTTGCCCAGTTGGGTTTACATGGTTCATTAATTGGTTTGGCACTACGTTTGTCACCGGTACACTATTAACCACACTAACGTCCGTACACATATCTCTCGTGTCACTTAATACTGATTGGTGACCAGTGTATAACGATGTCTGATTGGTTGGCTGGCTGGACAGGACGGGCTTACTGAGTTGATAGTTTAATGCGTGACTTAGAAGATTGGGCGCTTCACTTCTAAAATTAGGCTCTTGACTTGCATGCATTGGGACCTGATGGTCAAGACTCGGTGCCTGACTTTGAATACACGACCCCTGGCTTGCAGAAATCAATGCTTGACTGCCAGCACCCAATCCTTGACTTCCAATACCAAGTCCCTGACAATTCGGAACCTGATTCCCAATACCCGGTCCCTGACCTGCGTGGTCCGTTCCCCGGCCCAACAAACTCTGCTCATTGACCTGGTATTCCTGTAACATGTCCGCATCGGAAGCTTTCCTCTTGTTCAATGGTCGCCCCATCTGTTCTGTATTCTTCTCAAACACTTTCTTGATGTCCGATTTCCGACAATGGTTCCGCACCGCCATCGGAAGCGCTTCTTCGAAATCGTCGAGAACGGTCTCGATGTTTATAACATCTTCGCTCACGTATGATTTGTCCTGGTATTGGATGTACATGACAGGCTCCGGGACGAGGCTGGGGCGGGACGATTCTAGCGTGTACCTGCCACGCTTTGGGTTCCCTGAAAATGTGGATTTATTGATCGTCAGAATGGCGACCAGCTAACGTGCAGGCTGATCTGGGGCTATGGCATCGCACAAGGGACAGGACTGGGACACGAGGATTGGGTTGCCTGCAAATGTGGAAAATGGGGGTCAAAACATGCGGAGTCTAGTGTGTACCTGCCAGGCTTTGGATTGCCTGAAACGGGGTGTCAAAGGCAAGCAGTCAGGTGAAAAACAGGTTTAAAACAATCAGTTTATACAGTGTAGCTTCCGCGCTTTCGATTGCCTGAAAATGTGGAAAACGCGATTCAAAAACAGCCCCAACCCTTTGTACTGTTCAAAACCTCTAATTGCGGTTTCTAATGTACACCTGCCACACATTGATTGCCTGAAAATGTGGGTTATTGATTGTCAGAATTGCGACCAGCATAGCCCCTGATCAGACTGCGCTAACGCGCAGGCTGATCTGGGGCTACACTGGTCGCACAAAAAGTAAAGGCAGAGTGTCATAAAAATCGCAGGCTCTGGGATAACCTGGTCTATTGTTTTGTCTGGAGTAATGACGGAATCCAAGAGGTCTAGGGTAAATTTAATTTTTCATCAATACGACTGCGGTTTCTGCCTTTGAATGATGTTCCAGCTGTTCACACTACGATACCATATTTAGCAGCATTACTTATGTAGTTTGTATGAACATTCTGCAGAGAAATTTGAATCGGACTGAATCGAACGTTGTTTAAACTCGTTCTTCTTTTAAGGGTGAAACAAAACAAGAGGGCCATGATGGCCCTAATTCGCTCACCTGACTCCATGAACACCAGAGGAGAATGTGACATTGAGTTCATGTTTTAAAAAAATTGTGCTATTTTTAGATGGCGGTCATCTTGGATTAAGCAATGACTCTCATTTTACCAAATCTGAAAATGCTTCACCCAAGGATCTTCTTAACTTACTATGAAGTTTGGCCATCATCGGCCATGTGGTTTCTGAGAAATAGATGTTCAAAATCTGGAATAAATGACCTTTTGGCTGCCATCATGGATGACATAATCATCCGATTCCGACAAATATTGCACCAGAGCAATCGGCTAATCGATACCTTCAATTTGATATATGACATTAGCATATTCGGTCAAAAATAAAATTTGACCCCACGGGCCACGCCCATTTTTGACCCTGGGGTAACCATTTTCACAAATTTGAAAGACCATTGTATATCAATCATTCCTACCAAGTTTCATCGGTTCATGAGAAGAAGATTTAAGAATTTGTGCTATTATTAGACGGCGGCCATCTTGGATTAGCGATGACCTCCATTTTAACAAATCTGAAAAGGCTTCACCCATGGACCATAACTCTTACGTTTGGCTACCATGGGCCAAGCGGTTCATGTGAAGAAGAATTTTGAAATCTCTAATAAAAGAACGACCTTTTGACCTTTCGGCGGCCATCTTGGATGACCTAACCATCCGATTTCGACAAAAAATGCACCAGAGTGATCGCCTCGTTGATACCTTCAATTTGATATATGACATGACCATATTTGTTCAATAATAAAATTTGACCCCAATTTGACCCCACGGGCCACGCCCATTTTTGACCCCGGGGTCACCATTTTAACACGTTTGAAAGAGCATTGTACATCGATCATTGCTACCAAGTTTTGTCGAAATCCAGCTAGCGGTTCATGAGAAGAAGATTTTTTAAGAATTTATGCTGTTTTTAGACGGCGGCCATCTTGGATTAGCGATGACCTCCATTTTAACAAATCTGAAAATGCTTCACCCATGGACCATAACTTTTAAGTTTGGCTACCATGGGCCAAGCGGTTCATGTGAAGAAGAATTTTGAAATCTCTAATAAAAGAACAACCTTTTGACCTTTCGGCGGCCACCTTGGATGGCCTAACCATCCGATTTCGACAACAAATGCACCAGAGTGATCGACTCGTTGATACCTTCAATTTGATAGATGACAAGAACATATTCGGTCAAAAATAAAATTTGACCCCAATTTGACCCCACGGGCCACGCCCATTTTTGACCCCGGGGTCACCATTTTAACAACTTTGAAAGAGCATTGTACATCGATCATTACTAGCAATTTTTCGTCGAAATCCGGCTAGCGGTTCATGAGAAGAAGATTTTTTAAGAATTTATGCTATTTTTAGACGGCGGCCATCTTGGATTAGCGATGACCTCCATTTTAACAAATCTGAAAAGGCTTCACCCATGGACCATAACTCTTAAGTTTGGCTACCATGGGCCAAGCGGTTCATGTGAAGAAGAATTTTGAAATCTCTAATAAAAGAACAACCTTTTGACCTTTCGGCATTTTAACAACTTTGAAAGAGAAATGTACATCGATCAGTCCTACCAAGTTTTGTCGAAATCCGGTTGGCGGTTCTTGAGAAGAAGATTTTTTTAAGAATTTGTGCTATTTTTAGACGGCGGCCATCTTGGATTACGTAATGATGTAATTTTAACAATTTTGTAATCCCCCTACCTAAGGACCATGACCATGAAGTTTGGCGACTATAGGCCCAATGGTTACGGAGGAGAAGACGTTTGAAAATGTTCACGGACGACGACGACGGACACATTGCGGTAACAATAGCTCACATGAACTTCGCTCAGGTGAGCTAAAAAGTGAAAGTGAATGGGTTTAATGTCCCACCAACAGCGAGGGTCATATAGAGACGGGACCACAGTTTAAAATCTGATCCGTGGGATGGAAATACTATATGCCTAAGACGAGGTTTGAACCCACAACCTCCGGATTAGAATCCAGCCCTCCTTTAAAGGTACATGCCCACTCAGTAGGCACAAACTGTTCTTTATAGGAATCAAATAAGTGTATAATTGTGTCACTATTCCACCAGTTCTACAAATTACGAGTGCCGGCTATACAGATCTAATCACATAGCAATATTTATTTTACTGATAATGACGAGTGGTGGTATCAGGCTATTTTCATATGCAAATGAGGAATTATATTTTTTAATTATTTATACTACATGTGATTAAATGTCGCCTGAAAAAATTTAATATTTTTGACAGATTATAAAGTATGATCACTGCACATCAAAAAAATAAATACCGGTACAGAGAATAAATAGTAATGTCCGCAGGGGTCGACACTTGCAGTGTCCCGGGATCCCGAGGACCCCTGTTATGTAGGAGGAATCCCTGAATTTTCAAGAAGATCCCATTCAGCATAATGAAAAAGTCGGGCTGTCTGTGCTGCGGAATCCCTGGCCCTATAGTTAGTGACAAACCCTGGTCCGTTAACAATTTAAGAAAACACGGTTATCGCCCCTGATTTTGCCAGAAAATGTCTCAGATGATGTCTCTTGATATAAAGAATATTTTGTGACTACTGAGTGGGCTTGTACCTTTAACCCTTAAACTGCTACACACAACAAATGTCGTCTGCTGTTGCTTTCATATCTTGCCTTATTTCTCAATAAAAACATGGTTTGGCAGCACTTCAGAATCATTTCCAAAGGAGCAGCACTTCCAAAGGAAATGATTCTGAAGTGCTGTCAAAGCATGTTGTAAATTATTCTAAAGTGCTGGCAAAGCATGTTTTGATGATAACAAGAATTCCGCGGAATCAAATGTCTCGCCTTGTTCCGCCTTGACCTTGACCCTGGGGCCCCGAGACTAGTCCTATATTCATGTACATATCATATCGTGTATAAAGTTTGATGACTGTAGCTGTCTACTAGCTGATAAGGTGTTGAAGTAATGACCGTAACACGAAAACTTAACATTGAATGATGACTCCGCCACCGCCGACGACGACTCCGGAAAAGCAAAACCTTAGTCTCGCTTTCCGCTTTCGCGGGCGAGACAAAAATGGAAAATAAACAGCAGATGGCAAAAAATTAAGTAAGGGTTAATAATGTTTCCATTACAGATGACATTTGTAATGGAAACATTATTCACCCTTACTTAATTTTTTGCCATCCCGTCCCTTTAAGGCTGAACTTATCTGGAGCTCTACACATAATACCTCTAATAGGAGCAGCTGTCAGCCCGCCCTTTAATTTCTCCTCTCGTCTCGCTTTCTTAAGGTTTTCTTTCTCTTCCAAACCGTCTTCACACGTGTCTGTACATCCATTGCCATCCAAGCGTTCAGTTGCCGCGGCGACATTTCCCGCGACCTCATTATCACCGGCAGTGTTGTCTACTGGGACTGAAAATAAGCCAGAGCTCCAGATAAGCTGCGTATTTGCGTAAATACCCAATTAAAATTGCCAAAAACCCAATTGAAATCAGAAGTATTGAGTATCAAAAAGCAATGAAAAATTTGTGGTATCTTTATCATGCTACAGAAAACAATAAACAGACCACAAATATAGCATATTTTCTTATTTTTCCATGAAAACACATCTTGGTATTTCATTAGAATTGTCTCCTTGGTTCTAATGAAATGCCAAGACGCGTTTCATTTAGAAGAAAACTATTCAATAATTGCTGTCTGTTGATGTGCAAACAGTAGTGTGATTTAAGTTTACCCAATTCAAATTTTGAAATACCCAATTGCTTCAGAAATGATGGAGTAACAATACTCAATTACTAATTCTTTATCTGGAGCCCTGATAAGCAACAGTTTATTGTTGACAAAGGTGAAAGAGAACGTCTTTAACCTTTCCACCCTAAGTAACTGGAATTGACTGTTAATTGTTATGTTAATTTTCCAATTGTCACAAAACGATTTCAGGGATTCTGCTGGGGAAAATAAAAAAATCGCCACTTCCAAATTTTTTTTTTTTAAAAATCCAAAAAAAATTATTTTTATTTTTTATTTTTTTCTCTCGAAAATTAGAATTTTTTATCGCCAATTGTTTATTTTTATCGCCAATTGCGAAAGTGGCGATCACCAGCGGAATCCCTGGATTTTCAGACTAGTCCATTTATAACAAGGTGGAGTTTTTTTCTAATAAATGTGAAAATTACTGGCTCATCTGGATCTACACTGTTTGCAAACATCGCTATAGAGGTAAGCAGCTAAGGTCATTTAGGGATGTGACATTGGTTTCAAGGTTCATCTGATTGACCAAGTTTATTGTTGAAAAGAATGCAGCTAGTTTACGTTGCATCATTAGATGTATGCAGAGCTCCAGATAAGCTTCGAGTCTAAAGCGTACTACATGTATATCCCCTGATTTCAAAAGCATTGCGTATTTTACTTTTTACAAATGGATTATTGATTTTCTTCATTACTAAATAGGGAGCACATGATAAAAAAATATGACAAATGTAAACATTCTATATATATCTGTTTATTGTTTTCTGCAACATGATAAAGGTACCACAAAGTTTTTATTGCTTTTTGATACTCGCTACTTCTGATTTCAATTGGGTTTTTGGCAATTTTAATTGTGTATTTAAGCAAATACGCAGCTTATCTGAGGCCATCCATAATTATATCTCCGTTTCCTGTAACCCGACCGACCCGTTAAAAACGGTGCGACCCGATTTTTTTTTATTGCAATTTCGTTTACAATTTTTGTTTACATTTTTTTTTTTTTTTTTTTCAATTTAGTGCTACAATGGGTTAAAAGGGTTAATATAATCTCTGGCCCTAAATGGAATACATGCTCATACAACAACACATACAGCAATTGACATACTTTTATTGCAAGACTTGCAATATTGAATTTAAAAATTATTAATATTAAAAAGGTACAATATTTTAACACTTGCAATTGCATTCAATATGTCATGTGACAGAAAAAAAAAGAAATTGCCTACCGACCGACTTCTAAAATTCTGGTTCGGGTTACAGGAAAAAAACAATTTTTTAAGGACGGCCTGATAGAACACGTTTACGGTTTAACTCTTTCAACACCACAGGCCTGTCTCTAGTGGTAACGGCAAATAGTGTAGATCCAGATGACCCCGGCTCATGACGAGCTGTCTCAGATTTGCACTTTTTGCAAGTAATTTTCACATTGTTGAGAACAAAAACACCCCCTTTTCATAAATGGACTAGTCTGAAAATCATTTGTGATGATTGGATCGGTCCGTAAATTAACATATAAAAATCCATCCAGTTACTTGGTGAAATGGTTAAGGCAGTCTCAAATTCCCTGTCACACCTACATGTACTTGCAGTCTCCGCGAAAGTCGTCAGTCTGTCGGACATGTCCGTTGAAAGTGCCGCAGGTCCGACGGTAAACCAGAAGTCGTCGGACCGAATGTCCGACTATAAAAAAAGTTAAAAAATAATGTTTTTTTTTACTTTTTTATTCTAAGCTTTAATGAAATCACTTTCCTTTGGTATGCGCTTCTGGTGCTAGCTAGCTTTTCTTATATGACTGATATACTTAACCCTTTCCCTGATAGAAACGACTTTTCACGCCTCTGCAGAAGATGTCTTTTTAAAACATTGTGGGAAAAGGAGAAATTGCTTGTAACAAGCAATTTCTCCTTTTCCCACAATGTTTTCTACTCTATCAGATAATTTAACCATCATTTGACCCAGCATTTGGTTCTTTTATTCAGATGTTTTCGATTTGGAAGAGTTGAAATATCTCAAAACAGGGAAAGGGTTAAAAAGGTAAAAGGCTCTTAAATATCCCACAAAATCAATTTTATTTTTTATAAAACATTTTCGGTCTGGTAAATTTTTGACTTTTTGTCCGGTCTGATTTCAAGTTTACTAGACCGATTGTCCTGTAACATTTTGACAGTTTCGCGGAGACTGTACTTGTCTGACATTGAACCCGGGGAAATTGTTTTTTCGCAATAAAATCAATATTGGACCAAATTTCATGAAATAAAATGAAGGCTCATTCTTAAATTTTGATAAAATTTAATATTATCGAAAAAAATATTGCTTTTGCATTGTTTATATAGCCGTAGAATTTGGGCAGGTTTCGTGAAACAGACAGTAGAATCTACAAACAATGCAAAAACTTCTTACAATTGTTACATCGTCATGATTGTGGTTATTTTAACAAATCCATGGTAACAAATGGCACGTGTAACCATGGTAGCTATTATCACCTGTTCTGTCCTCGACCTCTTTGACCTTCGGCTCATGCGGTGTCACGGCAACCAACTTGCGGAGACTTCGGTGAGCTGACTGGATTGCTTCCCAGTGTCCTAGAGAGAAATAAAGTGTACAACCCGAGGACTTCGCCGTTTTGAGGCTTTCCAATGAATGATATTCATGTACTAAGAAACAAATGCTTAAATGTCAAATCTGAATTCAGACACATAAAAATTAATTGATATTTTTCTACTTTCCCTTGTCATTGTTTGCCGTTTAGGAGATGAAAGTGACCTAGTTTTCATCCTACTGTCTGTTCCACGAAAGCTGCCCAAATTTTACGGCCATATAAACAATTCAAAAACAATATTTTTTTCGATAATATTAAATTAATGGAAAATTTAAGAATGAGCCTTCTTTTTATTTCGTGAAATTTGGTAAAATATTGATTTTATTGCGAAACAAGAAATGCGTCTGTCGAACGCGGATGCCACCTGCAGCATATTTGAGAAACTGTGACAAAGTGGTTAACCGAAAAGTGTGACGGACGGACAGACGGTCCAAACACTATATGCCACCCGTTTCTTCGAAACCCGGTGGCATAAAAACAATTTCCCCATGATAAATCCCCATAGACATCTTCACAGAGATGACTATGGGGATTTAACCCTTATCCTGTGGAGCGCGCCACCGCATTTTACTCCTCACTGCTAATCGCGGACCCTGTCCGCGCTAGGGGCTTCCCTCAAATATCTACCTCGTTTGCAGTTTTACTACGGGATTCCCATTCAGAAAAGTTGTAAATTCATTCATAAATACATGTCACATGATGTTCACGTGATAATATCTAAATATACCGATCAATCAACGTTGAATATGCCAAGTTGCCAACACAAAGCCGTGTAATCCCAAAAGACAATACACAGAAAATTTCTCCAAAATGGCGAACCGTGTGATGAATGTAGATGAAGTTTTAGCACACTTATTTACGGATAGTGAAAGTGATGGAGATCTGGAATTGGATGTTATTGATGAAGAATATGTTTTAGAAGAAGTTTTGATGAATGCCACCGTTGTAAGGGAGGTAGACAAATATAATTTTTGAATTATTTTTTTTCTCAAAGATTTCTGTATGTATGTGATACTTCATATATATTCAGGTATTATTTACATGTACCGTACATACATTCATGAAAATTATATCTGTGTGTAGCTTATTCAATTTCCAACATTTATTACGCCGGTACTAATATCATAATCTCAAACGTGTTATACCGAGGTCACTGGCATATAATTGTTTACATCCGTTAGATTGCAATAGTTCTGCAGCAGTGGCTTGGCTGAGCCACTGCTGCGAAATGCGTCTGTCGAACGCGGATGCCACCTGCATCATATTTGAGAAACTGTGACAAAGTGGTTAACCGAAAAGTGTGACGGACGGACGAACAGACGGTCCAAACACTATATGCCACCCGTTTCTTCGAAACCCGGTGGCATAAAAACAATTTCCCCATGATAAATCCCCATAGACATCTTCACAGAGATGACTATGGGGATTTAACCCTTATCCTGTTATTGGCCGTTAGTTCCATAGCAGGATAAGGGTTAACATGTGGAAAAATTTTAGAATTTCAGAAATACTGGACCGATTTTTAAAATTTAACTTTTGTTTTCTTAGTTAGATCATTTCCAAGCCAGGTTTCGGAGTCAATTTCCAAATTGTTTGACTCCTCCCACAACTCCTCTACCTCTTTTTCCCCCATGTTAAATTCTCATAAAGAAATAAAATTTTCGTAATAAAATCAATATTTGACCAAATTTCACGAAATAAAAAGAAGGCTCGTTCTTAAATTTTGATAAAATTTAACATTATCAAAATAAATATTGTTTTTGCATCGTCTATATACCCGTAAAATTTGGGCAGGTTTCGTGAACAGGTTTCTTGCACTAAATTTGTTATAAGATTTGTTTGAAAACAAGTAGTAGGTTGGAATACTATGAAAATATCCTTTTCATACTTAGGATGGTGAATGAATCCACAACCAAAGCAGGCCCGTACGTATGCCCCCTTAACCCTTTCAACAACACAGGCCTGTATAGTGGTATTGGCAAAAAGTGTAGCCGTCTCATCATAATTTTGAGAACCAAAACACCCCATGTTCATAAATGGACTGGTTTGAAAATAATTTTCTGATGATTGGATTGGGTTGCAAATTTAACATATTAAAAATCCATTCCAGTTAATTAGTGTGAAAGGGTTAATCAGCTGAGGTCTGTCCGTGGATGTTGAAAAAAAATATAATGTTAGCCCTTTGCTAAATTCATTCCTGCATACTTTTCAGGGATTCCGCTGGGGAAAATAAAAAAATCGCCACTTCAAAAAAAAAAGAAATAATAAAAAAAAAAAGGAATAACCAATAGGATAAAAATAAACAATTGGCGATACAAAATTACAAGTTTCGAGAAAGAAAAAAAATCCCTTTTTTTCTTCGAAAATTGTAATTTTTTAGCGGAATCTGTGACTTTTTTAATGGCATTATCTTATTAGAAGCAGAGCAATTAATCCGTTCAACATTTTCGTGACGAGCCAAATCATCAGGATCTGCACTTTTTGCAAGTAATTTTGAGCCTGTTAAAGTGGGTCACTGGAATTGCCGGAAACCTATTTTTTACCGAAAACCACCGAAATACCGGAAACCCCTGTAAATCACTATATAATAATATAAATATGTGTTTGTTGTGTGATAAATGGTTTGTTTACTATATTAGGAGATATATATGCACTAATTACAAACTATTTGTGTGAAATAAAATGAGTTTGGATCATCTTGTTTGGTGTTTAATTCCAAATGACTGAAATTTACCGGAAAACATTTGCAGTTAAGAATGGACAGTACTAAAAGTCTGTTCCTCACAAATAATATATAATAATAATAGAGTACGTTAGTCATGGTATAATAATTATTATAATTATTATAATGAATATTACCGGAAAACACCTGCGCTGACTCGATGTCCGCGATTTACCGGAAAACAATATTTTATTGTGAGGAACAGACTTTTAGTACTGTGCATATATAGTTTGTAATTAGTGCATATATCTTATAATATAGTAAACAAACCTTTTATCACACAACAAACACGTATTTATGTTATTATATAGTGATTTACAGGGGTTTCCGGTATTTCGGTGGTTTTCGGTGGTTTTCGGTGGTTTTCGGTAAAAAATAGGTTTCCGGTAATTCCACTTACCGTGTTATGCATCAGTCAATGTAAGTCCCCGCCCCCCCCCTCCGGGGGAATAGCGGGGCTTATATTTTCGTTGCTGTTAAAGCCCCGGTGAAGGCCCCGCACTGCGGGGCAACATGGTCGGTAAAAGCCCCGGTAAAATGCCCCGCACTGCGGGGCCATCTGGTGATTTTAAATGTGAAATATTCTTGCACGAAAATGATGTGTTGTAGAGCAAAATGTCACTTATAAATAGTAGATATCTGGGAACTTTTATTAGTATGGGAAGCCATTATTACAACCCAAGCAGCTTTATTCGTTGTAGATGTAATTGGTAGCACATTTGGCCTGCTACTCGTTCTATTTCTAGGGTGGTTGACTTAGTGATATAGTTGTTTTTGAAACCGTTACAGTCGATGATCAGCTGGGTAATGACCGATATGTTTAGTTATAAAAGTTCGAGTCTCCTAGCACTTTTTGGATTTCTTGACGAAACGCCGGGTAGGTCTGTTTCCGAACTTCGTGTAGTGCTCGGGCATCTTAGTAGCATGTGTGACGCATCCTAGCTCTGCCTCCAAATGACAGTTTAGGACAAGTAGGGTCGACTAAGTACAGGGTAAATATGTGTTTGTTGCTTTGAAATAGGTACGTTCCTGTTAATAGTAGTAACCAAATAAATAGCCGCTAACCTTTGGCACCACCCACGGACTCGGTAGAAGGAAGGTCGGATATGTGTGAATAGTATTAAATAGCGCAAAAGTGGACCCTTGCATGATACAAACTTCTTAACCGTATTACACACGGACACACGGACGGTGCAAACACTATATGACACCGGCTCTTCGAGACAGGGTTCATAAAAAGTACACCCCCCCCCCCCCCTATTAATAGTATAAAAATGCAGCACTTTATACTTTTACTTACATGGGGAGGTGGGTGTGTGTGTGAGAAATAGGATTTTTCCAGTGGGGGGGGGGTCTCGGGATTTTCCAGGGGGGGGTGGGGGGGGTCTCGGGATTTTCCAGGGGGGGGGGGTCTCGGGATTTTCCAGGGTTTGTTGGGTAAAGAATCACTTTCCATGGTGGGGGGGGGGTCTCGTGATTTTCCAGGGTTGGTCGGGTAATGAATCACTTTCCAGTGGGGATCTCGGGTTTTCCTTCAGTGTGTGTGGGGGGGGGGGGGGGGGGGGAATGTCTCAGAATTTTCCACTGTTGTGGGGGGGGGGGCTGGGATAACGGATAATGGCAGTGCAATATAAACAGAGGAATTATTTGAAAACAATTTTGTTTATATTAAACAAAATTTGCCAGTATTAAACAGTCCACAGTGAAAGTAGATCGTATTAAACAGTTTAAACCCATGTCACCCCTCCCACACAACAGTATTCAGGTAAACATACATGTACATATCTTGATAACAGTCTGATAAAACCCCGGTAAAGCCCCGGGGTATGTCCCCGCTCAATTTCTTAGCAACAGTTAAAGCCCCGGTAAAGTCCCCGCAGTGCGGGGCATCATGAAAGGTAAAAGCCCCGGGGTATGCCCCGGTAAAGCCCCGCCCCTCCCCCGGAGGGGGGGGGCGGGGATTTACATTGACTGATGCATTAAGTCCAATGCTCTATGCCTAGACCACAAACTAGGGCAGAATAAACCAATTAAAATACAAGATTTTTCTTTCCAAGAGGAGTGAGTGGATCTGATGGTCCATCAATTTGAATCGTCAACTACAATGGTGTTGGCTAATTCTGCGCACATAAGGCTTTCCAAACAAATTTAAATGTCATTGACATTCCCATATTCAGTCAAAATTCCCTAAATAGTAAATATTTTAAAAAATTTAAAGAAGTCTGTGCAGGTAAAATGTCATAACGTTCCGACACATGGTGTCATTAACTGGACCAGATGGCAGGGAGGCAGGGACCCAACCGTAAGCGCCTCGTCGATTGACGGAATCAGCCAATCTATCGATCCCGGAGGCACCGACGTGTAGGTCTAGATAACCAAACCATCACCTCCATACACTTACCAACAATGTTAAATGTGCTGTTTGTTTTGTTGAACTTGACACCAAATTCTTTCTCAACTTTCACAAATTTTGAAGCCAACTTTTCTGGTTGAAAACTTTCCACAAACTCGGGAGTAAGCAAAGCAGTGGCTGATGCAAATATGGCTACCATGTTGGTAGATCTGTTCTGTACATGTAGAAATGTGTCAAGTGCAAATTGAATGCATGATTTTATTGATTTTTATCAAAAAAGTTGCGGGACAAAGCCATAAATGGAAACCGGAAACGCATCCATATCGAATCTCCATTTTCGAAGAGCTCTGTTTGGCAAAGGGAGTTAATCAAAATCGTTTCGCCCCAATACTGGCTCGGCCGTAATTATTTCGGGCCAGTGTAACGGGAATATAATAGGCCGGGAAAATAGGCGCTACGTATACCACAGGCTTTTCCAGTGGCACTTGAATTGTATGTATTAATTGAGAGCGTACGCATCCCCATTAACCATTTCAACACCACAGGCTTGTATTGGAAACTAGATGGCCGCGGCCTGCATGTCGCGCCTTGTGGCGAGGAATGGACACTAAAAAAAATAATATAGTATAACAAAAAACTTAACCAAAAACTTTAACCGGACACACGTACGTACGTATGTACGTACGGCAAAGTGCCGACTATATCGCGCTTTCCGCAAGCGGGCGCGACAAAAAGTGTCTGAAAATCATTTTGTGATGTTTGGATTGGTTGCAAAATTAACATATCAAAATCTATTTCAGTTACTTAATTAAAGGAGAATAACACATTCCCCAAAACCGATACATTTACATTATATAGCTATATTAAAGACATATCGTGGCTTTACTTGACTTGTATTTATTATAATCCCACAGATATTTGGTTTTAAATTTACATTATTTACGCGCTCTCCACTCCATGTGTATTTAGGCTGCCTCCATTAAAATCACGTGATACGCAACCGCGTCGTGACGTAGTCGTAAAGCATATCTGCCCACCGGAGTGTTTAACGGGGACTACACATTTTTGGCTGTGATTGAAGAAATGGAGTTTTGGTAACCAGTATAGCTCCTGATGAAATAGCACCCTTCTGTAACCTGATAACGATACATATATTGCTTAGAAGCAGAACATGTGTTTCATTCATGGAAAGGTAAAAAATCAAGATCATGCAAAGTGTGCATACATGCAACTGCTGCTTTTGCAAGCTGATCTAGCTCTATACTGGTGGCAGAGACAATATGCCAGGTTTAGTAAGATAGTACGTGAACCATATTTCACATCAAAGAGTGTCATATACTGCCATCTGAATTTCAAAGATATTGTAGTCCCCTGGTTAGCCCCAGGGATGTTTCTGCTGGTCGTAAAACATATTTACACAGCACATGAGAAAACACCAATTGTTGCTGTGTCATAAGAATTAGATATTTCATTAGGTAGTCTAGATCCTGCTTCTGGGTTAAATTTAATTTTTACTTTAATTTCAGTTATATTCAGCAAATAAATAAAATAAAATCTGATTAGGGGCTACATCATTCATTTGACATTGTATGGTACGGTATCGTATTGTAGACTTTGTATTTTGCTGGTTGCAAACATGATCCTGTCAGTTTTGTAATGAAACAGTATAGGTCATAGTAGGCGTATATTAGGTGGAAATCTCCTTCAAAATTGTTACTAAAATTTCAATATGGTACATAAGAAAACACACCAGTGCATTAGACCATCCGTATAATCATGGATAGGATTGTTTCAATTCGTAAGTAATGTATACTATTATAGTGCAGATTGTAATGATTGTTTGACTGGATGACTAACCGCGTGCATACGCTGATCAGACAACACAGGGTGCAGACTAGTCTGGGTCTACACTGATTGTAAGCACAATAATCATGGCTTAGTTAAATTAACTATTAATGGTAGACATGTAACACGCGTACGTCTGGATAAAGGTGTGAACAATAAGTGTTGACTTGTGGACAAGATATACAGAAATGGCATATATTTCGATTTTATCAACATACGTATTACGAGGTCGATTTTGTTAGTTTAATAATCTGATTATATATATATGTTAATTAAAACTTGGTGGATGTTTTGGTCAAATATGTGCCGTTTTTACCTGGGATCGCTGGGCCGTTTTGACCAGCTCCCATTTTACCGATTAGGTGATATGCTTGTACACGGCCCCGCACTAGAACGTCACGGCTATCCAAGATGGCGACTTACCGGCGATTTGAAGCCAGTTACAAAATATGAATTAATTCTAATGGCATATTGATCGTTTTTTTCGCGACGTATATATCTACCGCGGTCGTGTTATTTCGATATTATTTATTGATTTAATATGAATCCAGCGAGTCCGTTCCTGTCTTTTAAGGGTGAAAGGGTTAATCTGCCGAGGTCTGTTCGTGGATGTGCAAAAACAGCTTAGGCCCTTCGCGCCGTCGATAACGCACACACCCTAAATTAATTCCTGCGTACGGGCCTGATGGTCATCTTTAAAAGGAAGAAACCACAGTCGTATTGACGAAAACTAAGATTTACCCGAGACGTCATGGCCGCCGCCATTACTCCAGACAAAACAATATACCACGCGATCCCATACCCTGTTCAACGGACACCAGGTTATATAGTTGCCTATCCGCTAGCACAGCACGTTACCTGATATATACAATACCACGACTGTGTCTTTTGATATCAATATTGTCAGACGTGGATTGGAAACGGTTAACTTAATATATAATCATCTCAGCAATACGAATGTATTTTACTATTTCATCTGACTTTTATATTTTCTGTATCCGTCTAGTTGAGACCCGCTCGGCCATTGTAAAATATGGTCACAATAATAGTACATTCTGACATCGTATTTTGCGAATAAAACGGGAATAAAATGATATTTCAGGTCAATAATAGGTATACATTGTATATTTACATGTTTATTAATTATTGGTCTGTGCAAGTTTTTTTTTACAGAACTGCAAGCTCAATCGTCACAAAACGCCGTGGACAGTTATTGTGACTAAATATAGAATGGGTAAGATAAAATGACAGATATAATATATAATATGAAATAGGCACTATATGTATATATACATATGACGGGCGACGTTAGTGTATGAAACTAAATTTACCAATTGATAGCTTTACCATGATGTTAGTATGCTATAAACGGTACCTTAGTATATTAATTGTAGTATTGCAGAGCTACTTCCCGCAGTCCACTGTGTTACAGCTTCTCCATTATAATTAAATGGTGTCATTGGCGCACTTTTCTTATTTGAACCAGAGATAAAATTTAGATATTTATTTTCCTATATAGTACATTAATATATAGCCTAGGCATTATATAAATTATATAAGACAGATGACATAGTAAAGACACATCCGTATAGCCGAGATTATCTAAGCTAGGAAACGGTAGAAATTAAGCCTCAGAATTCCTACGTGTTTCTCGGTGTGCCTGATAAACCATGCAGATACCACAAAAGCCCACCAGCCTTGTGCCCGCTTCACTAAACTTCATACGACTGAAATGTTTGTAAGTCTGTAAATTTCACATTAAAAATGTGTTCTTGTAAACAATTATTGGATATACATTTATTGAGCATATGCTGCATATGCTTAATAAATGTAAATCCATTAATTGAAATTTCCAGACTATTCTAAATTTGCACTTACGAACATTTTAGTCTTGGAACTTTAGCGAAACGGGCCCCTGAAGTCTAACAGCCATGCTCAAACGTACAGCGCGTGCTGTTTGACCATGACTGTAGACAATGCTCATTCCGGGGCCAAACACATACGTAATGCATGCGTCTCATGACGTTACTAGAACGCGTCATTACGTCACGAGAGGTGTTGTTTGATAAATTGTTTTCATTTTTGTCGGAACCTGGCTTGTTTTCTCAATGTGAAGTATTTGAATACATAATATGGGCGCAGATGACATAGACACACTTTCATTAATAATCTATTTTGTTAATGATTGTATAGAAACCTGCAAATCAATATCTATTAAATTAATCATGAAATCGTGCAATAACTCAGCAGTTATATTAAGAACTACAGGCCCCGCCTTGTTGACGTAATTTCCTGTGACGCGCACCATGTGTACGATCGATTCAGTGGCACGTAATAGTATCGTTGTCGAA
Source organism: Conchocele bisecta (assembly GCA_029237695.1). NCBI lineage: Eukaryota > Metazoa > Mollusca > Bivalvia > Lucinida > Thyasiridae > Conchocele > Conchocele bisecta. Next base: position 18,914,766 of record CM055275.1, on the reverse strand, counting down.
AACACGTTTATGGGCAGGTGCCCGCGATGGGGCGGGGCAACTAATAAGTTAGTTATAGCTCACATATTTAATTTTTAATAAACTAATTTCTCGCTCGCCAGCGCTCGCTACGTTAATTTATTAAACATTCAATATGTGAACTATAACTATTACACGACGGTCGAGTGAAATATTTACAATCATTATTACCACTCGTAGTGACCAGGGGCGTAGCCAGGGACAAATTTCTGATTTGCACACATATCAAATGGTAGAACATTGGGTGAGCATGGCTCATTCGTCGACCTAGCGAAGTGAGGGAGAGTGCTAGGGGGGTCCGGGGGCATGCCCCCCCCCCTGATTTTTTTTGAAACGGAGATCCTATCTAACGCGTTTTCCTGCATTATTTATGGCACCATTTGTTTGTAATCGACATGTACGTTTGATACAAAATGCGTTCTGTTCCACACTCAATAGCACCCCCCCCCAACACCCCCAATATTTTATTGCATATTTCGAAAAATGAGCCTTTTTTTTTTTAATTCTTTTATTTTTTCTCGTACGCACGTGCGTACGTGCGCATGCCTGTCTACGCCACTGGTGACCAAGCAGGGTTTACCTAGTTTGGATGTATGCACGATGTCATAATCATGCTGTGATTTCAATGCTGTGCGACGTAGGCTCGGACCAGACAGCGAGGACTATGGGCATAGTGCATACTGATAGAGAATAGTAGGTTAGTGCCGTGAATGGGAAAAAATATCTGGCAAGGCTCAGGAAACGGGATGGGCGAGGCTCTGCCGAGCACATCCCGTTTCCGTGCCGCGCCAGATATTTTTTCCCATTCACGGCACTAACCTACTATTCTATTTATCCCGTCAACACCTACAAATGGCTGTAAAATGCAAAAATAGTATTGACTGGATATCAAAAATGTTTCACAGCACAGTGTTTCATGGCACATACGCACTGTGTTGACGGGATAAAATGTATATGACTGAAGTCAATTTCAAACAACTGTTTATGACAAACATGTTAGATGTTAGAACATAACTACAGCCACATCAATACTAGAATGTGTAATAAACCTTTGATGTGGTTTTCCAAGTTTGAAATGGCGGCCATTTTGAAAACCCAAATGGCCGGTATCCCAAAATGTATTGAACTCATTCTGCCAATATTACTTGTTCAGAATAATGTTTTTTTCGTCGCAAAAATACCACACATAATGACTTTGATCTCGAAATATACATTTCAATGGCGGCCATTTTGAATTTCAGTATGGCTGCCATGCGGTTTATCGAAAAAATGGAACCAACCCCAGTGTATACTCAGATCAGATGTGCAGTCTGATCCGAGTCTACTCTGTTCACAAAAATCGGACCAAGTTTAAACAATGTTCGATTCCGTCCGATTTAAAATTTTCCGGGGATGGGTTGTGGCCTAGGGGTTAGAACACCTGACTTTCAATCCGGAGGTTATGGGTTCAAACCACGCCTTGGGCATCAACAATATTTTCATAGTATTTCCATCGTATTGGTCTGTCGGATGAGCCTTTAAACTGTGGTCCCGTATATATATGATCTTAACTGTTGCTGGGACGTTAAACCCCATTCACTTTCACTTTCAAATTTTCTGCAGAATCTTTAGAGTAACTACATAAGTAATGCTGCTAAATTTGGTATTGTCGGACTCTTAGTTTTAACGGCTGGAACATGGTCATCATTAAAAGCAATAAACCGCAGTCGTATTGATGAAAACTAAAATTTACCAGAGACATCATGGGCGCCGCAATTAATATAGGAATGAATGGCCTTTTTGTTGAATTTATCGGGGTATAAACTTGGAAAAGTCGCGGGAATACTGGACGAAGGCCAGAAGGCCTCGTCCAGTATTCCCGCGACTTTTCCAAGTTTATATCCCCGATAAATTCCACAAAAATGCCATTCATTCCTTATAATTCCAGCATTTTAAATAAATTAATCAAGAAAATGTGTTTATTTTCCGTTTTCGTAAGAATTATTTTAAGTGCGCCTCACGGTTACGGAAATAAGTTCGGCGTGGGAGTTTACTGGGATATAAATTTTGGACAGAGACTTGGTACGGGCCAATCAAATGTTAGGGAATTGTGTAAATATTTTTGTGCTGGAATTATTCCAGTGTAATCAATAGACCACAGAAGTGACTCACTATACTTGTAGCTGTTGATCAGTTAGTCCAGCAAACGTAGCCTGATATAACGTGGCTTATAGAGTAGTGACTCACTATACTTGTATCTGCTGATCAGTTAGCCAGCAAATTCAGCCTGCTATAACGTGGCTTATAGAGTAGTGACTCACTATACTTGTATCTGCTGATCAGTTAGCCAGCAAATGCAGCCTGATATAACGTGGCTTATGGAGTAGTTACTCACTATACTTATAGCTGTTGATCAGTTAGCGCAACAAATGCAGCCTGATATATAACGTGGCTTATGGTGGCTTATGGAATAGTTACTCACTATACTTATAGCTGTTGATCAGTTAGCCCAACAAATGCAGCCTGATATATAACGTGGCTTATAGAGTAGCGACTCATTGTACTTATAGCTGTTGATCAGTTAGCTCAACAAATGCAGCCTGATATATAACGTGGCTTATGGAATAGTTACTCACTATACTTATAGCTGTTGATCAGTTAGCCCAACAAATGTATGTATAACGCGGCTAGTAATTGTAGAAGCTTATCAGTTATCCCAACACATGGATCCTGATGTAACGTGGCTTATGGAGTAGTTACTAACTATACTTTTACCTTGTGATCAGTTAGCCAGCATATGTGGCCTGATATAATGTGGTCTACGGAGGAATGATTCACTATAATTGTAGTGTGATGTGGTGTAGGGGTGAAATGGATGAAAACACAAATCAAATAAGTTTCAAAAGTAATATATGTAATTTGTTGTCATATTAGAAACATTACCCATGTCCGTCTAATGTTCGCAGCCATTTCCAGAATATTTCAGAAAACAACATTTTTTGTTACTGTATACTATATGGTACATCGAGTTACCATCTTCGCCATCTTTGTATGTACAGCCATCTTACATTTTCATCACTTCGACCGTTTGACACATACAGCAAATACTATGACAGAAAAAGTATTACAATGTGGTGCAATACATTATATACAGATATGACAACAGCGTGCTATACATATTATGCCAGAAAGCTATACAACATGTTGAGGTCATGTAAGGCCTGGCCAACTGGTTCGATCCCGTATTCAACCGGCTGCATTGAGGGGGGGGGGAATGTATATTCAGCCCTGAAATAAGAATAACCCGATCCATACCATACCAGGTTCATACCACACCAAAGCCACTTGGTCCCTTCCCTAAAAGTAATAGGAAATCAGACATTGTATATAAGTGTGATGAAAACAACCAATAGGATGTTGCACAAACTTTTATTTATGGGTATGTCAAATTATGTGTGGTATGTGTCAAACGCCACAAGAGGTAAAAGTTACTGATGGATTGCATACACTAAGATGGCCCATATAGCGACTCCATGCCCGTATAGTATACAGTAACAAGCTAAAGCAAATACAAATCACATTTGGGATCATCAAAGACTCGAGCACTTGGAACTGTGCAGACATTGGTTACCCTGCGCTACCTGGCGAAGGGTGAGTTCTACTCCGAGGCTGGCGACATCCATGGTGTCTCTATGAGTTCGGTTTCTCGGTACAAGACCTGACAACTGTAAAAAAAGCCTTTTAAAGTGTTTCCAGGATTCCGAACACCATGGGTGCCGTGAATGGGACACTCAGTGTCAGTCCAATTCACTTTCCTGGTTTGTTTTCAGCATGCTGGACTAAGGAAGTTGATTTGACAGCTGGGGTCGTCTGGTTATCAAAGTCGGACCGGAAGTTTACATTCAAAGGGCTTGATGTATTTCCAATACTTAAGAAGTTCTTAAGAAGTTCGTAACGAAAAGTATCGTAGACGTAAGAAAGTTCGTATCGTAAGAAGTTTAATGAAACGGGCCCCTGGTTTGGCATTTTGACAGTTGAATCTGGCTATAGCCCTTATGTGAGTATTTCGATTATTCATAATCCTATTTTAGGGGTAGGGGCCAAGTGACTTGGTGTGGTATGGACCAGGTCAGGTTATTCTAATTTCAGGGCTGAATATATTTTTCTCGATGTAAATATTCCGTTCTGATTTTGGGCCCCCCCCCCCCCCAATGCAGCATGCTAAAACAAGGATCTAACCCGTTTGCCCGGCCTTACATGACATTAGCTGTTGCTAGGCCGTTAAACACCAATAAACAAACACACAAAATGGTTGGAAATTACACTACACACTACCGCACGACGGTTTTTAATTGGCATGTATTTGATATTTAACAAAGCTTAATCCTCTATAGTACGTATCATTAAATGTGATATGTCCAAAATACTCGTGTTTTGTTCTGTTATATATGAATTCTGATCGACAATATTCCGCTGTCTTACTACCTGCTCGCCAGTGAAATTTGTTGGCAAATAATGCTTTACTTTGTGACAAGTTGAAAAGATCTCCCACATTGAAAATGCAGATGTCTCTTACATACTTTCCAGAACATTCCAAGTTGTTTGTTATCCACACTTTGTATCTGGCCAAGAACGGTTTAGATTCTATCAGCGATGCATTTGTACTCGAGAATGACCCGGGAGATTTCAATTGTGGGTTAAAGTTCAAAGTACTAAAGAAAGTCTCATCCGGTATTTTTACTTTCTTGCTCCAATCCAGTAGACGCTTTGCAACCGCTTCGGTGAGAACGTACTCCACGAACTTCCGGTTCAGGATAACGTGCGCCGGACCTAGAATGTAGAGTGAAAATATTCATTGGTGCTGCACTCCGCGTCGACGTAAACTGTTTGACGTCGAAATAGGCACCGGTTTCGTGACGAGATGTATGTACGTAGAGTTATCGCATGAACGCACGTTTTGTCTAGTAACCGGCGCAAATTTATTGCGCCGGTTACTAGACTAAAATGCGTTTATGCAGCATCTTGTACATGCATCTGAATGGGAATTCGTCAGAATCCGGCGCCAGTTTCGACGTGAAACATTTTACACCGGCGCGGAGTGCAGCACCCAATATCTATAATACGAATCACCAAGCGATTTTATTTAAAGACAATTACATCATCTAAACTAAATGCCACTGCTACAGCGCTCCGCGTCGGCGTATAATGTTTCACGTCGAAATAGGCACCGGATTCCTGACGAATTCTCATTCAGATGTATACATGCAGAATATACTACATGAACTCATTTTCGTCTAGTAACCGGTGCAAATTTCTTGCGCCGGTTGCTAGACGAAAATGTGTTTATGCAGTATTTTCTGCATGTAGCTGAATAGGAATTTAATATGCGTTTATCCGATAGCTTTAAGTAGAGCTGGATAGCATCTGGTTGACGTGAAGCAATTTACGCCGGCGCGGAAAGTGGCATTTCCTGTCTGTGTCCTTCAGGTTTCATTCGGGCAATGGATAATGTGACCGCAAACCACAGGTGGAAGACTCGGACCTATGACACCAAAAAAATGCCTATTAAAAAAAATCCCATTACCCCACCCACTTGGTCTCGTACATTACCATCTTATATAAAGGAAGGTGGATAACATTGTGGCCTTTATAGAAAGAGCCCTCTCGTTTCCGACTCGCACAAACACAATACACATCGATTACATGTATGATTTCTGTCGCTGGCAATCGATAAAGGTATTAGGTGTGTGAATATACTCACTTCAAATCGCTTTTTCAAGTATTTATTGAGTTATTCGCGTTTTGATTACCCCATCCAAAGCGAAAGTTGCGTGTACGAAAGAATCTCACACATAATCGGAGGCCGTCCGGCGTGGATTATCGGTCATATTTGGCCGATAGCTGATCGCCAGCTCAAACTAAAGTGGTGCACCATGACCATATACATTAGAAACTCCAACCATACAAAGTTCGTCCAATTGTGATCGTTCACCGATCTAAAAAACACCTTTTTTCTACTTTAATTCATGATTCGCGTACATTCAGATATGTCTTCCAGAATCCCGAAATAGGTTGAATGACGTCATTACAGTTTAGATTTAGCCAATCAGAGATGTTCTTTACATAGACGCTTCCGGTTGTATTATGGAAGATGGTGCATTGACCCGGTTCCAGATAATGAACGAAATTAGACAAAAAAGTGTTTTTTAGATCGGTGAACGATCACAATTGGACGAACTTTGTATGGTTGGAGTTTCTAATGTATATGGTCATGGTGCACCACTTTAGTTTGAGCTGGCGATCAGCTATCGGCCAAATATGACCGATAATCCACGCCGGACGGCCTCCGATTATGTGTGAGATTCTTTCGTACACGCAACTTTCGCTTTGGATGGGGTAATCAAAACGCGAATAACTCAATAAATACTTGAAAAAAGCGATTTGAAGTGAGTATATTCACACACCTAATACCTTTATCGATTGCCAGAGACATTATTTCATACATTTAATCGATGTTTATTGTGTTTGTGCGAATCGGAAAATAGTGGGCTCTTTCTATAATTGCCATATTCATACCCACCTTCTATAAATAGAAGATGGTAATGTACGAGACCAAGTGGGTGGGGTAATGGGATTTTTAATAGGCATTGTTTTGGCGTCATAGGTCCGAGTCTCCCACCTGTGCCGCAAACCAGTCGTGGCGCAGCTTAGCAGTACGGAGTAAATCACCATGACAGCCATTGTTATTATTTATGTCAGCTATATCAATAAAATAGATGCTACGGGAAAGGTATGCCTGTACCAAACATTTTATAATAATAGTTGCAATTTCGACACAATGACACGCAGGTAACATTTTCTTGGTGGGAAATAATGTGAGGGTGAGACTGAGATTTAGAAAGTGAAAGTAGCCGGTTCCGACAAAAATCAAAGTACTGAAAGTACTGAACATATGGTACTACAAGATTAAACTAGATTGATTGATTGATTGATTGATTGATTGATTGATTGTTGGTGTTGCAGTTTCATTAACCCTTAAAGGTACATGCCCACTCAGTAGGTACAAAATGCTCTTTACATCAGAGACATCATCAGAGACATTTCCTGGCAAAATAAACATTCATGCGCCATTATCCCACGTACTGATTGGCATTATTATACATTTTATATCAGACGTAAATGTACACACTGATATCAGGGGCGATAACCGTGTTTGCTTAAAATGTTAACGGAAATTACTATTTAATCTCTGTATTTATTTTATGATGTGCAATTATGATCATACTTTAAAATCTGTCGAAAATATTATTTTTTCAGGTGACGCATTTCTTTAGTATAAATAATTAAAAAATATCATGCCTCATTTGCATATGAAAATAGCCTGATACCACCGCGCGTCACTATCAGTAAAATAAATATTACTAAATGATTATATCTGTATAGCAGGCACTTGTAACGGAATAGTGACACAGTTATACACTTATTTAATTATATAAATGACATTTTGGGCTTACTGAGTGGGCATGTACCTTTAAAGCGCTGGAAGCGACAATTGTCGTCTGCTGTTTTAAATATTTTTATATTTTCTCTTCAAAAACATACTGAGACGATTCTACTGCGCTGCCAAAACAGGTTGTTAAAGAGATTAAAATATACAAAATGAGCAGACAGCAATTTTCTTGTTTTAATGGTTAAGGGGTAAACTATTGATATGGCACACGTACAGTATGCACTGCTACAGTATGTACCAAAACATTCAACAACATTACAGATTTATGCATAGCAATATCAGAAAGATACGGTAACAAATATACAAGACATCATCAATTCAAGTATAAATACAGATTCCAGATATCTATGATCATTATAGATATATTGAAAACTGATTGAAGAGCACTAGTTACAAGAATGCCGCCACGGAAGCGGTGTCATAGATATATTGAAAACTGATTGAAGAGCACTAGTTACAAGAATTCCGCCACGGAAGCGGTGTCGCGCCTGAAAATGCCTTGTCGGTACATCGCCATGTTTATTTCTGTTTTGTGAATGAAATAGTTGGCCCCGGATCGAGTATATTAAAACGTACAAATGACGTCATTGGGGAAACCGCTGACAAAATGTTCAATGTATGGAAGCCCAAACTTGTTATAATTTTTGTTGTCGTATTTTCAGTACTTGCATTAATATGGGTATTAATATACGCTGGATGTGTTATACTGTCATTAATTTGTTCCCTGACTGTAATTTACCACTTTAAATACTGATTTATTGACCCCCTTCCCTGAACGTATAATTGACACTCATGTTGGCGTGTATTGGCCACCATAGACAAATGTCAATCAGGCCGAATTCGGAATGTCACTAAAATCCGCTGTAAATCCATCGATAGAATGAGGATTAAACATCAGTTAGAACCACACGTGCGAGTTTTGTTTCGCATACGTGTCGGGTGAGTTTAAAATTAGACTGTCGGAAGGTCAAACTTGATGTCGTTTGTGTGTTAAACGCGTCGCGTGTTTCGGAGAGTATTCGGAGGGGAGTTAACTCTGCCGAAAATTATAGCCTGTTACTAAATTTAGCGATGACCGCACGATTTGTGCCGCAAATGGAAGCAAATCACGCGCAACAAAATAATCCGATGTATTTTGTACGTAGAACATCCGTTGTTGATATTGTGCAGTGCAATTAGTTTTTCATAATATTATTTTCAATTAGCGGTTGCGTATTACAGTTAAACGTTGAGCTACACAATGCATTTTGTTGTTATGGTTACTCCAAGATATCACTACGGACCATCGCATCTGGGGCGTGGCTAACTGTCGGAGGCGATACCAATACATATATATAGGTTTACCCTATGTGATACAAGGTTAAACGAGTGCGCTTGACCTCGTGTTTGGCATGACTCCAGAACCGGTTTTGGTCACCGTCTCCAGGAATGAAAGCAAACTTATGATATTATGTGCAGCTAGATTGTCGCCTTCATGCTTGTGTTATCACAGCTTTGCCACATTTCCGGGTGTTTTTATTAGCCGATATATTTATAGATCGGCTATATATTGGTTATCCATTGGTTTGTGAAAAAGTTTGTAACCACCCTTTTCTCCTATATTCTGTAATCTACAAACGCGAAATTTGTTGTATCACTTCCAAATTACATCAACCGGATAATTTTTCATTTTTGGCCATTATCTCTGTTGAAAACTTTAAATATAGCGAAATAACACAATTTGGCTATAAATAAACATTTTCACTACAAGAGTTCGGTAAACTAAAGTTAGGCGGTTTGAAATTTGGCTATAAATACAAATTTTAACTACAAGAGTTCGGTAAACGAAAGTTAGGCGGTTTGCAATTTGGCTATAAATAAACGTTTTATCTACAAGAGTTCGGTAAACTAAAGTTAGGCGGTTTGCCTTCTAGTCCAGGGGCAATTGTAGGTATATATATATAAGATTCCGGCACCTCGTGTTAATTTATGACACCCGGTGTTTTTATAAACTTGAATGTATAAGGTTTCCAAAAAATCCGGGTGCCATTTTTTAAACCAAGTTCAAGGTCATTTCAAGATCATTGAAATTTATGCTTGACGGAAGTCGAAAATTGCCAATATATGAGCCAACAGGTCATGGTCCTTAACTTGGAAATTGGTGTAAGTTGTTAAAAAACATTTCTGATTGATATATTAACGAATTTACGTAAACTACACTAATATTCAGTATATAATTATCATATTTTCAAGATGGCCGCCAAAAATCGGGTATTTATGAGACTTCGGTTGACTGGCTACATATTTGTGTAATGCTAAGCGCCTTCACCTATATTCAAAGGTTAATTCTTTCAACTGGAATAATATTGTTTACAATTGACTACCATAAGTATTGCTATGATCAGATATTAATGATAGCTAAATATAACTGGGAGAATTTGGTTGGGGAGGAAATCAACACTTCTCTCACTTTTCCCTGAGATTCCGTAACTACTAAAATGTGGACATATATTGAACCCTGATTTGATCGGCTAATAACATTATGCTCTGCATGACTTTTCATCTTCTATATTAACACCGCTCGTGTGCAAGGTATGCACATGAGGATCTGATACATACGTTAGATCACGTTTGTCCGCATGTACGAACGATAATCCGCTCGCTAAAGCTCGCGGATTATCTCCTCGTACAAGCGGACGAACCGTGATCTAACTTATGAGTGGCGGATCCAGGGGCCCGTTTCACTAAACTTCTTACGACTAAAATGTTCGTAAGTGCAAAATTATGATAGTCTGTAAATTTCGCATTAATAATGTTTTCTTGAAAACAATTATTGGATTTACATTAATAAATGTAAATCCATAAATTGAAAGTTACAGACGATCTTAAATTTGAACTTACGAACATTTTAGTCGTAAGAAGTTTAGTCAAAACGGGTCCCAGGATTCCGCCGTAGTAAGAGGGGGGGGGGGAGGGGCAGGGTGGGCAGTCGAAATAATTTGAACGACTAATTTTTAGTACATAATGTTCATGTGATAAGCCACATTGTGAACATGCTGTCTATAAATAGAACGGTAGAGTGGTACATGTAACTCTTGCAGGCCCGTACGCAGGAATTATTTAGGGGGGGGGGGGGTTTTTAGGGGGGGGGGGTGCATTATCGACGGCGCGAAGGGCTAAACATTGTTTTTTTGTGCACATTCACGGACAGACCTGGGCAGATTAACCATTTTACCCCTAAATAACTAAATAAATGTTAATTTTGCAACCCATTCCAATCATCACAAATTGATTTTCAGACCAGTCCATTTATGAACATGAGGTGTTTTTGTTCTCAAAATTATGAACATTACTTGCAAAAAGTGCAGATCCTGATGAGACGGCTCGTCACGAGCCGGTTCATCTGGATCTACACTTTTTGCCAATACCACTATATAGTCCTGTGGTGTTGAAAGGGTTAATGGGGTGGGGGGGGGGGGGGTGTGCGTACGCACCCGTCGCACCCCCTCTGCGTACGGACCTGTCTTACAATCTACTTCCGTACCGTCTGTAGGCTACGTTACCGTTCGCAACTAGACCTTTATCTGATAATGTTCACCCTTATTTGACAGTGCTTGCTATTGCAAAAACAAATGTGGAATCCTGAAAGGGGGGGGGGGGGGGCGGGCTCCCCGAGACACACCCCTGAATCCGCCACTGCTTATACTACCGACCTTTAACAGGAACTAGTTCGTCCGGAGGATACCCAACATTCTTCCAGCGATGCCGAAAACGATCTGTAAGGTTAGAAAACACCAAGTAGTTTTATTAAATGTATATAATTTAAATGGGCATATCAAGATTTAGAAAGAAATACTATAAAAAAACAAAACGTGTTTTCATCATGACCCTGTGTAAAGCATCATGGCCGTGTGTAATATTCTAACCGATATAGGTACAGCGCTCCAGATAAGCTGCGTATTTGCGTAAATACCCAATTAAAATTGTCAAAAACCCAATTTAAATCAGTAGTAGTGAGTATAAAAAAGCAATGAAAAAATTGTGGTATCTTTATCATGCTGCAGAAAACAATAAACAGACCACAAATATAGCATGCAATCTTATTTTTCCATGAAAACACATCTTGGTATTTCATTAGAATTGTCTCCAATCTCTCGGAAATCTACAGGTGTCACGTGATGTATGCAATTTTATCGATATGTAAATTGATAATCCATGTACATGTAGTGTGGCGAGTCCACCATTGACCACTTGCACTCACACGCCACTCACTAATATAAGTAAGTAATTTGTTTATTATAGTGACATGTGCAAACGTGCAAGAATAAATATAACATTGATAATCATACTAATTACACCCAGCCCATTGGATATGTCACCTTGTTGCAACATAAATGTTTCACTTGATTAAAATAATGTCTGGGGTTTGCAGATCATGAGTTTCTGGTTGGATGCATTTGCCGGACAATGACCGGACCAACGCCCAGCCCCCGACCCACGGTCACAACAGCTTACGGAGCATTTTACTCATCAATACTGACAGCATTGATGTCTTAATGCGATCGTATTCTGTACAAATGCGTGAGCAGGTGGATTAGCAGGCTCGGGATTTCCAGCAAATACATGCGACCGAATTATACAATTTGGCTTGTCGATGACCAGTTTAGCTTTTAATCGATATGCGTGTATACGCAGTTCACGCAGTTCGATTCGAAGCTAAACTGTCAATTGGCTAGTATTATTGAACAGAGCAAAGTTCAATCATACATTGCTACTAATCAGCATAATCTGGATTTACTCTGGTCACAAAGGAAAGAAATAGGTGTATACGTCAGTACGGGGCGCCAAGTGGGACATGGCTCAATTTTGTGAACAAAATTCATTTTTGTACCTATAAACTTGACAAAAACAAAACAAAATTAAATATATACTGATTTTGTCAATAAAATTCACTTTTGTGCCGCAAAACTCAATTCTGTGTCACAAAATTCACTTTTGTGCCACAAAACTCAATTCTGTGTCACAAAATTCAATTTTGTGTCAAAAATTCAATTCTGTGTCACAAAATTCATTTCTGCATACGTTTCGTATACGTATTTGCATATGTTTCGATTCTGTTGCCCAAATATGGCACACGCGTGTAAGAAGGACTACCATTGGTCAGATACAGTATGATAAAAATGTGGCCTGAATAATATGTATAAAAATATATCAGCAACAAACATGATGGAACTTGGATGGAAAATAACATTTTGTGAATTGGTTGCCATGACAACCGTTTATTGTAATTATGTATTTACTATGTACATACATTTAATAACGCTATCCCAATGTTGGTTACTTGAAATAAAACGATGCTATTGTTAAAATGTTTATATAAACTAGTTGTTATTTGGCCGCCCTGGCATCCGCATACATGATTAGTCACAATAAGATTCTTGGATAGAACTAGAGGTATATATTTTGTAATCATAATATAACCAAAATAACTGTCCATAAAGAAGTATAATATCAGGCGCGTAGCTGCATTAAGGCACTGCAGGCCCGGGCCTGCAGAATTTTCGAGAAAATGGAAAAAATAACGTGCCAGAGTGCATCATTTACCTTCTAGTTTCGATTTTTTTTCTGACCCCCCTAGCATACTCGCACCAACGGTGCTCGAAGTAGTCAACCGGGCCTGCAGATTCAAATTGGCTAGCTACGCCCCTGAATATTGATATATTGGGTTATATTTTCGCACTGAAATATTTAAATCTGCAAGTGTACTCCACCATCTAGTAAAATGGACTAAGACCGATCTCAACCAATCAGTTACACAAACTAATTTTTGTGGACAAAACTGACTTTTGTGGACAAAACTGAATTCTGTCCCACAAAACTGAATTTTGTTCACAAAACTCAATTCTGTCTTACAAAATTGAATTCTTTATAACAAAAATGAATTTTGTATATCAGAATTTTACATAATTGGATTTTGTGATTTTTAGTGTTACAAAACTCTGACACCCCTAGCATACTCGCACCAACGGTGCTCGAAGTAGTCAACCGGGCCTGCAGATTCAAATTGGCTAGCTACGCCCCTGAATATTGATATATTGGGTTATATTTTCGCATTGAAATATTTAAATCTGCAAGTGTACTCCACCATCTAGTAAAATGGACTAAGACCGATCTCAACCAATCAACGTAGAGATGACATAGACTATCAGTTACGCAAACTAATTTTTGTGGACAAAACTGAATTCTGTCCCACAAAACTGAATTTTGTTCACAAAACTCAATTCTGTCTTACAAAATTGAATCCTTTATAACAAAAATGAATTTTGTATATCAGAATTTTACATAATTGGATTTTGTGATTTTTAGTGTTACAAAACTCAATTTTGTCTGGACAAAATTGGTTTTGTAAACATAATTAACCTGTCCTGCATGGCGCCCCGTAGTCAGTCGCTGAGTGAGGTATTGTGGAATAATAACTGGTGAGTAAATGTGTGTCATCCGAGTTAATCACATAGCCTTTGACGACTTTCACGTGTGATAGTGTACATGTACTTATTTTGTCAAATTAAGGTTTTATTTGTGAATAGTGTATATGCTTATCAGCATACGGAACACCGCAGTCTGATGACGAAATAAACTGCTCAATAAATATAACACATACACACGAGACCGCTGCGATGCGATATGTTGGCCTACACTATATACCCTGACCAATCCGCACTGGCACGCTGGCTGGTCCGGGTCTACACTGGTTGCCCTGTTGTATGGTAGCCTCATTTTCGGTTTGATATTATTGATTTAAGATGGTTATTGTGATCAAAGATTGTAGGATTTAGTTGTAAATGATGTTTCGGCGTCTCAGATATGCTTTCACAATATATTTGCTTATTTGTCTAGCACAGTTCTGAATAAGAAAGCGAAGTTGATCTGTATCACTTAGATTTGTGAAGTTAACGTATATTTAGGTAAATAAAAAGGTTTGTTATTATGTCTGTATACAGTCCACAGTGTAGAATGAAGTGAGTTTCACTCTCTACTGCATGCACATCACAAAATCTGCATAGCCGCTGGTCGGGTTTTTCTCCTGCATATCGTCCTGTTTCGATTATTAGCGGGAGTATACCGCACCGGAATTGTGCCAGTAATGACCGTTCATATTTCTTCATGGAGAGCTGCAGGTACTGTTCTTGTTCGAAGCATGTTTTGTATGTAATATATGTTCTTAGTTTAGGAACGTTAGTCACGTTTTGTTGCCAAATATTCGAGTAATAGTTTGTGATATGTGTCTTTGCAACAGTGATATTTATCACCATTTTGTTGTCATAGTAGTTTGTCAAATTCAATTTGGTAAACACTTCACGCAATTCACTGCACCAATTGTTTTCACAAAGTATATAATCTGTTGTGAATGCGCGTTTTGTTATTCTAGTGTCATATAATTTATTCAATCTGTTCCAGTAACGGATCATGGATAGCTACCGGCGGTAGTTACTTGGGAGCCAACCAATGTGATTGCCAAAATTGGTGCGAATCGGTGGACTCCCATGTAATAACGTATGGCTCTATTTTGAACGTTGTCTATTGATTGGTAAGATTTGTAGCCCCACACACCTGATCAGTAATCCAGAATGGGTATCACACACGATTCGTATACCTTTTCAAATGATTCAAGGCCGAACTCTTTAATAGAATGTATTTTCGAGATAATTTTCCCAAGAGCTCTGCCGGCGCCTTTCGATAACGTACGTCTCTGTGTTAAATGTAAAATTGCACTTATAATGGAATGTTACACCCAGATATGTGTATGTATCGACTGTTTCCAGGATATTTTGTCCTATTCTAAAAATGTGGTTCGTTTGGGGAGCGCGTCCTTTTCTAAAATGCATGCATTTGGATTTGTTAGTGTTTAGTGTCATCGTTTGCACCATTTGTGGAGCTTGTTCAGCATGAGTTTGGGATCCGTTTCTGACTTCGCAAGTAACACAATATCGTCCGCATATAGTAAGATAGACAATGTATTGTCATCCAGTTGGCATCCAAGGTCAAGGTCATCTATCTCTTTGACAAGGTCATTTGCAAATATGGAGAACAGTGTTGGAGACAGGTTGTCACCTTGCTTGACACCGGTCTTGCAGTCAAACCATTCCGTTAGTTTGTCATTTATCCGTACACACGACGTAGAATGTCTATATATGCAATTGATCACATCGAAGTAAGTGGTAGACCCTTGCATTACAGACCAAAGTCCGCGTACATGTATCAATACATCGGGAGAAAATGACATTGTAAGAAGCCAACCTCGCTTCGTTTTCAAGTTTTGGTCGAAGTGACACAAAAACATGTCGTTTTTGCAAACATTAGCCAATATATCGACATCATGCGAATTATCGAGGCTTCATTAACATATTAAAGAGTAGATAGAGGCACGAAATAGAGAATTAAGTTGACATAGTAAGAATAATAACTTGAAATGTAACATACCAGGCGTCTTCCATGCCGACCGGAAGTCAAACCTCATGTATATACTTAGGTCTCAACATTTGACTGCCGGTCGAGTGCATCCCTGTGACAATGTGTTTCACATATTCTGAAGACGAAAGAAAAAGAGAAGATAATACACGGCGGTATAGTAATTGCCCATATATTACTGAGTGGCGTGTGTGTGTGCAAGTATCAGGCTAATAGTTCGTGGGCAAATGTGACTATACCTATAAGAATCCGGCACCTCATGTTAATTTTTGTCACCCGATATTTTTATAAACTTGAATGTATAAGGTTTCCAAAAAATCCGGGTGTCATTTTTTCAAACCATGTTCAAGGTCATTTCAAGGTCATTTAACGGCCATTGAACTTCAGTTATTTTTAAGTTCAAATAATTCTATGGATAACATAATATGCAGTGCTACTTGATCAGAGAGTGGTAAAACTTGTCCAGAAGACACGTCTGATAGATACTCTACGGGTTAATAGCAAACTATATTAGTCTTCGCATTGTATGGTTGTCATATTTTCAAAATGGCCGCCAAAAATGTTGTTTTTCTCACATATCTTGTCATGTGAGATACATAGAAGATTAACTTTATACACATTTGTACCTATGCATATATTTGAAAGTCAGGAAATACAATAAGACAGACATAATATATAGATACCAACATTTTCAAATTGAAAATGGCCGCTAAAACTTCATTTTCTTGTAAATATACGTTAAAACCAGACGTGCACTTTTATTGTATATTGCATGAATTGCATCTAGCTTTGGTCAACATGTGTGATAAGCCATGATAATTGTCAAGTCAATATGATCAGTACGGAGGCATATGTTTCATTTTAATGTGATAATATGTATCATTACGCATAATACACAATGTGCCTTATCTGTTTTAGATAAAATATATGAGGAAACAGGAGAAAAGTTTCAAACTCACACAAAGTTACAAAAGAAAACAAATACAAAAGAAAATACAGGGTCTGCAACATGATTTACAGGTATAAATAAACCCGACGACAGACCGAATACGGTTACACTGTACTGACAATGTAATCTCAGTCGCTATCGGAGTCATCATTTACCACTGTCTTACTGAAATCCGACTGATTTTCACAGGTGTTGTTGTCATTTAGACTGCATTTGCATAATTCCGTGCACACCAGGCTTGCCTTACGGCATGTACACCTTGCCGTGGAACACTGACTTAACTTACAGTTGCAGCGTACCAGTTCGAGTACAGCCTTTGGAGCAGGTTCCATTGTTGTGATAACAGGTACATACAGCTCATCGGTTTCCTTCCATCCAAACTCATTTGGAGGTGGGTAGATTGGTTTTGCTTCCTCAAGGTGAGACCATACAAATGACTGATTCGCTCACGTAGGAGATGCTGGTCTAACGCAGCTTTTGTGGGTGGAAGCTTGTCAGACTCTGCCTAGGATGTTTTAAACAATTCCCACCACAACCCATCTAATTCTGTTGCGTGTGACCCACTTTTCCTGTACAGAGAACACACGAAACCCTCCAGAGCTGTTCTAATGTCCTCACTTATTGTTTCCGATCTACCAAGAGTTGCAAAGGCATCTATCGTTCTTCTTGGCTGTTTCAGTAGGCAATTCCAGCATGTGAGTTTGCCCTTTCCATGGAATTTACCACAAGTGTCGCATCCAGTGAATGCATGGCAGCTAGGCAGTGCATCAGCTATTGCTGGTCCAATAGCATTGTAGACCGGCTTCAGCTGAATCTTCTGTTTCTTAGTTCCTATGCCTGTTATAATTCGGGGATTCTTTCCCAACATCGGTAATCGCGACAAAGCAAAATGAAGACACCAGTATCGGGGGATGCAATGTCTACATCCAAACCTCGTTTCGCAGCATCCAGACCATGCAAGACCAGAATCGTGTCTGCTTCTTCCTGAGATGTCGATAAATTGTCCACATCGAGGTTGTTGGATTTGATGCCTGTGCTCATTGATACAACTACTGGGGTGGTTTGATCCCTGCAGATGTCTAGGAGTTTCTCCGCCAGGAAAATCGTCAGATTGTGCTTTGTTTTTGTATTTGAAATGAACTTTCCAAATGAAGAACCGATGCACGTTGCATCCTTGCACACATGAACTCTTTCCTGTTCGCCTTTATTGCGTCTGTTGCGAGTATTTGCCTTTAATGACTTGTGAACATCATAGTGGTCAAATATCCCATGCGCCTCACCATACCCAGTAATCATAGCATGCGACTTTTTCACAAACTCATTTGCAAACTGTCCACATGTTTTTACTTAGTATTTTGCTTAGTCCATGTACAACAGCAATGGCGTCAATTACTTTTGCCCGACTTTGTATCTCAGCGCTGCAATCTTCATCATTCTCGTCTGATGTCTCAGTGGAACTCGACACCAATTTGTGCATCAGTTTACCTTTGTCTGGTTCTGCGTTCACAAACGACCCAACGTACAAGTCAAACAGTGCATCTAAGCTTGTGATATGTGCAGATATACCGCGTTTCATATGATTTCCTTCCAATATCTGTCTTGTCGTTGAAGAACCATATATCCCAGCCTCAATCCAAGAATCATTGAATCCGCTACCTTCTATGAAACTGCCGATCGTTCGGAGCATACAGAATACCGTGTGTGGTTCACCAATTCTAAGTATGATTCGGCCCTGCAGCTCCGGCTTGGCAATTTGGAGCTTCAACGCTCGCTGATACAAATCCATGTCCATTGTCAATATAACTGGACTGTCGGGGTCAACTATTTGATCGGATACGAGCTGTGTCTGTCTGAAAACATTCAGCAGAGTTGAATATTCATGAGCAGGTGATGCCAGTAAATGCATGGTTCTGATGCAGGTCAGTGGACTGTCGTCGTCTCTAGCAAGTTGCGAGTTGAACGCAGACCACGTTGGCAGACAGTGTGTTTGCTCATCACGTACGGGGTCACTGTTTTCTCCGTCATCATTCACACCATCTGTCGTGCGACGTTCACTGGAACAAGTCGTTTTATCTCTGGATATACATTTAGTTGGGAGCCAGGCTTCGTCCTTCAATCTAGCAGATTGACATTCTTCATGGGCGACATCGCCTTGGAATTCTTGATAATGTACACTACTTGTCGGTCGATAACTTTGTGCCATTGTACACGATGCATGTGAACTCATCAATATGGTCGAAGCAGCATCAATGCTTCTCTTTTCCGCCTTTTCCAGTGTTAACTTTGGTGCTGTATTGCCGGAACCATCGCCGCATTCGGGTTGAAATACAACAACAATAGTAGCATGTGTTGTTCGCTTTCCATCGGGTGTATCCTCATTCCAATCAACATTGTCACATGCAAAGAACACAGGCCCACCTTTCACCAGTCCCGATGAAATGTAAACACCTCTTTCCTTCATTCCTTTCAGCACAGCATTCGCAAGTTGGGTTTTCATTCGAAGCAGTCTTCCATAATCAATACTCACACCACATGCGTGCAGATAGTCTATAAGTGCCTTACTTCTGGTAACACTGTGTACTTTGAACGCTATTCCAACCACATACGGTTTGTCTGCGGACTGCGTATGATAGAAACCCCTTGCAATCTCTGTTGGTTTGTAATCAGTTTGTCGTCGTGTTTTGATAGCGTACGTTATGGTTTGGCATATGTTTGCTATTGTAGATACTGATTCACTTTCACACAACGAAGTACAAAGTTCGGTCATTTTGCCAATGAGTATCCATCTTATTAGTGTGCTAAGAAGATTAGATACTTGTTTGCTTTGATTGTCATCCTGTAGGTGCCCGTCAAAAGTCCATGGCTCACTTACCTTCAAGATATGTGATCGTATCAACTCAGCGGCTCTAATTATACATTCCATATCCTCGTTAGGATCAGAATATAAGTGTGCCTTTAAAACAGCTACTTCGATGCCATATTTTGACATGACAACCTGTGAACTCTTGTATTTGGGTCTGACGAACTGGATATACTTAATATTTTGTTCCAGTTTTCGCTTGAATGCCCGAGGACTGTACCCCGGATCTACAACCGAATGTTTTCTCCGTATGTCAATGTACGAATGCAACAGTTGATCCAGATGCAGATGCGTGTAAGCTTCGCTCGATCAGTAGCGTTTGTACCAAGCTGAAAAACTCAACGTCTGCAGCTATTTCCATTTCATAATCGAGTGTATCATGCGTGGTGTATGTGTATGCACCTCGTTGGACATACTTAACGTAACAACATAGGTGGTACTTGAGATCAATAGCTAAAAGGTCATGGGCATTTAATGACTGTATTTTAGCTTTCCATACCTCATTGCTTCCTTCCATAACTGTGTTATATATGGTCTGGCCTACCGATGGTCTGTCATCAGCGGATTGTACATTGCTAACCTGGTGCAACGGACCAAGCCTGTATGTCTATGCACCTTCTTTGCAAAAGAAACACAACTGTTTATCTAACTTCTGACCGGACTTCTGCACAGGTGATTTACTTGTGTCTGACATTTCTACCTTCTGATCTGATGATTGCGGTCTCCTTCTTTTCGTAACGTGATACATGAAATGTCTCCCATGTTCAGTCCTGATTCATATGCTTTCTTTGCTCGTTCGATAAGAACACTGTGAGTTTCGGTTTTGTAGCATGAAGTGTGGCACTTTGCGTTTCCTGCGCCAACTGACTGTCAGTGATACCATCAAGACGCTTGCTTATAGGAGGATAATCAGCATCACCATAATGTGCCCTCTCATGTATACAATTGAGGAACCTGGAATATGATTAAACATTTGGTTGCACGAGCCTTTCTTTCGTTGCATGCTGACATTTCAGGCAACGCTTATAATCAGTCCTAATGCACGGTTGTTTTGTTTGTGTGGGCTGGAAGCAACACGCAGTATATTACGACCCATTCATAGTATGTATAAAAACGCTAGCGTTGTTAAATAGTTTATAACGTATCAGATACAACGCTGAGTTTTGAAAACTTTTCACTTGTCCAGATGAGTAATAGAGGTTGCACGGGCGTATTTCAATTCCCATTTAGACTAACCGGGATTACATAATCTTAATAAAGGTACTTCTGCACGACAAAGGGGCTTATTAAGTTTGTTTTGTCACCAGTGTAGCCCCAGATCAGCCTGATTCGCGATAGGAAACAGATGCGGCTAACGAAAATTTTAAATTCATACCAGGGTGTATTACTGTGCGGAACTCACCAGAAACTACACTGGTCTGGCACTCAACGCGCCTTTTTTTGTCGTGGCGGATAAACTAATGAAATACTATGTCGCACATCTAACGCAGATATATACTTATAGGGCAAGTAGTGTACGACATTGTGCAATAAAAACATTACGAAATATGAAACATGAATCTTTTTTCACTGTTTGACCTTGAAAAAAAGGTTTAGTGACCTTGACCTTGATTATTGTTGTTCGATTATATGGTGGCTTTTGATTATACCAGTCTGTATGAAGCATATTAACGATGAAATTGATATTTGAAATGGATTAATTCCTCCATTTTATAGCATAAATATCAGCATTTTGATCTTGATTTTGATTGACCTTGAAATGACCTTGAAAATGTCTGAAAAAAATCATGATGACACCCGGATTTTTCGGAAACCTGGATCCTAGAAGAATACAAAACCACCAAGAAAGAAAAATTAACACGAGGTGCCGGATTCTTATCAATTGCCCCCGAACTATAACACTTGTTCTGCCAGTTTATAGTTTCGAGGAATTGATAAGGAAATGGTCACGTACCATACCGCCGGTCATGTTCCAAAAGTTTAAAGTTTGATTTCAGACGATGCATATTACAATATCAATAATGTTTAATCAGAGCAATGCGGGCGGCCAATTCCGGTCTAAACTGCATTACTCCGTGAGATGAATGGTGGGGAAACCGGAATACCCAGGGAAAACCACCTCCTCCGGCAAGTAATGACAACTTCACATACGTCGGTGTAGAGGTGAAGAGCTGTGATCGAACAGCTACCGGGGACCAATGCCGGCGCTTTACTGCCGGTCTAATAAATCAACAACAACAAAAAAAACTTTACATTTATGCTGTTTTGTATAGATAATCAGCAGTGTTTAAAATGAGCGATTAATATGTCGGTGACAAACACACTCGTCTCCAATTATTAGCTTCGAAGCACGTGAAAATCAAAGTCTAATTTGGTTACGTTGCTCACAAATAATTTTAACGACAACACGGTCATACCTCGGCAAACATATAAACTTTTAGAGTGACCGTAAGCAGGTGCCCGTTTGAACCAATATCACGGAAATTGCCGAAGATTTCCGTGATACGCTAATTGGAAAATGAAAACAGATGGTGTCATTATTATTATCTAAAAAGGACCAAAATAATATTAACTTAGAAACATAATTTTTATATCAATAGATAGAAACATGAATGAGCTATTTGAAAATACCTGTGCATTTTTTGTAACTATTATTATAAAAAGAGATTTTGCAATTTTCCCAACGAAAATCGAGAAGAAAAATCACAATTTGCTGTATAAATCATATAAAAACTTCCGATTACATTTAAAGCTAAAAAGGACCAAAATATTTTTATTTTAAAAACACGATCGAAACATCATCATAAAGTACAATAATTGAAGTTTAAAATGTGACTTGTGCATTTTCAATCGGTTGTGTAGTTTAAAAGTTACGTAAGAAAAGGTAATAGTCTCCTATATAATTCCATATAAAAATCGCCGCTACTGATGCAGACTTTCTACAGGTAAGGTTTTCCGCGAAAGTTGGATATGTAGAAAGTATCTGGACGATTTATTTCATACCGGACTACTTTTACCGTGTCGCTTTTGCGCTATTTAGTGTTTTCTTACCTGTAATCGTTCCGCCTACATCGTTGGCTCCATTGTAGGCCGTCAGGATTTTCACGAGCTCGTAGTTCGTCTTAAATGTAACGCAGTACTTTTAACCCTTTCACCCCTAAGTAACTGAATGGGCTGCGATATGTTAATTTTGCAACCAATCCAATCATCGCAAAATGATTTTCAGACTATTCCATTTATAAAAACGGGGTATTTGTTGTTCTCAAAAATATGAAAATTACTTTCAAACAGTGCAGATCCTGATGAGACGGCTCGTTACGAGCCGGCTCATCTGGATCTGCACTGTTTGCCCCGAAAATGCAGCAATGCAACAACTCGAAAAAGCGCCAAATTAACATAGTTTGGCGAGTTGTATGGGTGAAAAGTCGACAATACAAGTTGATAATGCGAAAATTCGAAACTTTTTCTGCAGGCGTTTGAACTCCCCACCCACATAGCCCCTTAGATAAATCAATCTGGTGTGACTATACTACGTATATAGACTACTAGAGACGGAACTTCAATCGCCTTGGCTTTTTCCTGCGCTTTGTGACATCATTTTGGTGAATTTTCGAGTTTTGGCATTGTCGTGTTTGCGCTATTTCGCCCGACAACTCGCAAACTTTGACCGTGTTGCTTTGGCGCTTTTTTCGAGTTGTCGCTTTGTCGAATCGTCAGGGCAAAAAGTAGAAAATGCGGAATGGCACATATCAGCCCCCATAGCACAGTGTGAAATTTAGTTACGTGCACCTGCTATGCTACAAAATGTGCCGCATATGAATTACATATGAAATGCATATGAAAACTCTTCTGACATATGAAAATCATATGAATTTCATAGTGCTCTTTTCATATGAATTCCATATACAATTCATATGTTTTTTTCATATGTTTTACATATGAACAGCATATGTATTTTGTTTTCATATGTATTGCATATGTGGCACATTTTTCTGTGTATTTATAATTGTGGTATATCTATGTCGTCTACTTGCACTGGTGTACGTTTGATATATCGTGTTTCTAGTATCATATTGTATAACATTAACCAGTAGCCTGTTTCATCAACATTGCAAAGTATACTTTTCTAGCAAAGTATACTTTGAGGGAGTAATCATTTATTTTTCCCGAAATGCATTATTTCATATAAAACTAACAACTGCATATATTTGATGATTCAAAATATGCAGAATTATTATACTGAATTTATTACATTATCACAGCCAAAATGGCTGTGATAATGTAATACATTCAGTATAATAAAATTAATAAATTTATCATAAAATTGAAAATTTCTCCCTCAACGTATACGTTGCTAGATAAGTATACTTTGCAATGTTGGTGAAATAGGCTACAGGACAACACGAATACTCGTGTTTCTAGCACCATGTTGTATACGTTAGGTTAACGTTACTGGTAGCTGCAGTAGTCATTTGGCTATTAAACTTACATGCCCACTCAGTAGGCACAAACTGTTCTTTATAGAAATACTGTAGCATCGGGTTGCATAGGGATAACTGTGATTGGGGTTGTTGTTCTCACGGGATGATGAACCAGGCCATATTCAACTCATTATTGTTACATGGTTTCCGTTGTTTGCACTTGCACATATGTGCAAACATAAAGCGCGTGCTGTTTGCACATGGCTTTAGGCAATGCTCATTCAGGGGCGGCGCGTAATGGAAGTGCCTCCATGACGTCACTACGCGGAAGTGCCTTCATGACTTATGACGTTCATGACGTTCATGATGCGGCCCCGGAATATGCATAACGAAAATTATCTACGTGAATGGGACGATTTTATAAAAGTAATGAAAATACTGAATATAATGCTCAAATTACATCAGTTTTTTGTTGGAAATATCACAATAACGTTTGATCATGTCCAGCCGTGTGCAAACGTTTGCTGTGGCCCTCGGGAACTGTTTGAACACGCGGCCTGCGGGCGCGGGTTCAAACAGTTTCCCGAGGGCCACAGCAAACGCCTGCGGGCCGCGGGTTCAAACAGTTCCCGAGGGCCACAGCAAACGTTTGCACACGGCTGGACATGATCAAACCTTATATTAGAGACATATTATTAGAGACATATTATTTATTGCTTAAAATGGGCGTAATAAAAAATCATAATACACTATTGTAATACATATACAACTTAACTAGTTACAGCACACATGTTATGTAATAAATACAGCTTATGATGCAGTGCTTCTGCAATGAATATAATCTAATAGTTGTGTTGATTTAATATGATAGTTATTATACTCGTTGACCGATTTCATAAGATTCTCGGCATAGCCTCGTTTCTTATGAAATCAGTAAACTCGTTTAATAAATAAATCATTACTCCTGTAAGATCCTCTATATGTATACATGTATAATGTGATCCACGCCCGCCAGTGGCGTAGCCAGGCATACGCACGTACACAAGAGCGTATGAGAAAAAATAAAAGAATTAAAACAAAAAAAAGGCTTATTTTTCGAAATATGCAATAAAATCTTGGGGGTGGTGGGGGGGGGGTTGCTATTGAGTCTGGAACAGAACGCATTTTGTATGAAACGTACATGTCGATTACAAACAAATGGTGCCGTAAATAATGCAGGAAAACGCGTTAGATAGGATCTCCGTTTCAAAAAAAATCCGGGGGGGGGGAGGCATGCCCCCGGACCCCCCTAGCACTCTCCCTTACTTCGCTAGGTCGACGAGTGAGAGCCGTGCTCACCCAATGTTCTACCATTTGATATGTGTGCGTATCAGAAATTTGTCCCTGGCTACGCCCCTGCCCGCTATTGACCTAAATCCTGGTTGGTCACCTTTAAAGGGAATTCCTGCCCCGTGAGGTTGATGAAGTAGC
>CM055275.1:18859448-18888611 GCA_029237695.1 Conchocele bisecta | reverse complement strand
GATGAAGTAGCGCCATCTGGTGGATCTATTCAACAAGTCCTGCATGCAAATCAACTCGGGCTCCAGTGCTGTATAATTTCCCCATTGCATGTCCACTGCAAAAAACATTTTTACAGAAATATTTCCTTTACGATTTAAAATTTCTTATCAAATCCATGCTTTGGCAGCAATTTAGAATCATTTGAAATGGAAATGATTCTAAAGTGCTGTCAAACCATGTTTATATTGAAAGACAGGACAAATATAAAGAAAAGGCAGTTTCGTCCCCATTTTTCTCATAAAAAAAACATGGTTTGGCTGCAATTTAGAATCATTTCCAATGGAAATGATTCTAAAGTGCTGTCAAACCATGTTTATATTGAAAGAGAAGGAACAATATAGAGCAAGGGCAGACGAAAAGTTTCGTCCCCAGCATTTTGAGGGTTAAAGGTACATGCCCACTTAGTAGGCACAAAATGTTCTTTATAGGAATTAAATAAGTGTATGCTTGCGTCACTATTCCACCAGTTTTACACATTACAAGTGCCCGCTATACAGATATAATCATTGATTAATGTTTATTTTACTGATAGCGACTCGCGGTGGTATCAGGCTATTTTAGATGCGTCACCTGAAACAAATACTATTTTCTAAAGATTATAAAGTATGATCATTGGACATCAAACAATTAATACGGATAATAAATAGTAATGTCCGTTAACATTTTATGGAAACACGGTTATCGCCCCTGATATCAGTGTGGAAATTCACGTCTGATATAAAATGTATAATAGTGCCATCAATACGTGGGGTAATGGTGAATGAATGTTTATTTTGCCAGAAAATGTCTCCGATGAGGTCTCTTATATAAAGAACATTGTGTGCCTACTGAGTGGGAATGTACTTTTAAGCTCTCTTTATTATATACCTAGTCTACCAATTATACAATAATGCATGCATATGTTGTACAGGTATAACCGCTCTTCCGTTTGACCTGTCTACAATGAACAATGAACAATGAATGAACAATGAGCGATTCTTATTTGCAATTACTTTGTCTGGGAATTCAAAGCAACACGTTGACGGTAGGTGGTTGTATATCAATTACGAAACAAAACGAATACAATACATATAAGCATAGGAAAAACTACGGAGCCCCGCAGGAGACATATGATTCTTATTTTTAGCTCACCTGTAGCCTATTTCATCAACATTGCAAAGTATACTTTAGTAGCAAAGTATACTTTGAGGGAGAAATTTTCCATTTTATGATAAATTTATTAATTTTTATTATACTGAATTTATTACATTATCACAGCCAATTTGGCTGTGATAATGTAATAAAAACAGTATAATAATTCTGCATACTTTTAATCATGAAATATATGCATTTGTTAGTTCTATATGAAATAATGCATTTCAGGAAAAATAAATGATTACTCCCTCAAAGTATACTTTGCTAGTAAAGTATACTTTGTAATGTTGATGAAATAGGCTACTGAGCGAAGCTCACGTGAGCTATTGTTACCGCAATGTGTCCGTCGTCGTTCGTCGTCCGTCCGTGAACATTTTCAAACGTCTTCTCCTCGGTAACCATTGGGCCTATAGTCACCAAACTTCATGGTCATGGTCCTTATGTAGGGGGATTACAAAATTGTTAAAATGACGTCCTTACGTAATCCAAGATGGCCGCCGTCTAAAAATATCACAAATTCTTCAAAAATCTTCTTCTCCAGAACCGCCAACTTGATTTCGACAAAACTTGGTAGGAATGATCGATGTACAATGCTCTTTTAAAGTTGTTAAAATGGTAACACCGGGATCAAAAATGGGCGTGGCCCGTGGGTTCAAATTGGGGTCAAATTTTATATTTGACCGAATATGGTCATGTCTATATCAAATCGAAGGTATCAAAGAGGCGATCGCTCTGGTACATTATTTGTCGAATTTGGATGATCATGTCATCCAAAATGGCCACCAAAAGGTCAAAAGGTCGTTCTTTTATTAGAGATTTCAAAATTCGTCTTCACACGAACCGCTTGGCCCATGGTGGCCAAACTTCACAGTTATGGTCCATGGGTGAAGCATTTTCAGATTTGTTAAAACGGAGGTCGTCGCTAATCCAAGATGGCCGCCGTCTAAGAATAGCACAAATTCTTAAAAAATCTTCTTCTCATGAACCGCCAGCCGGATTTCGACGAAACTTGGTAGGAATGATGTACAATGCTCTTTCAAAGTTGTTTAAATGGTGACCCCGGGGTCAAAAATGGGCGTGGCCCGTGGGGTCAAATTGGGGTCAAATTTTATTTTTGACCGAATATGGTCATGTCTATATGAAATTGAAGGTATCAAAGAGGCGATCGCTCTGGTACATTTTCTGTCTAAATTGGATGGTCATGTCATCCAAGATGGCCGCCGAAAGGTCAAAAGGTCGTTCTTTTATTAGAGATTGTTAAACGGAGGTCGTCGCTAATCCAAAATGGCCGCCGTCTAAAAATAGCACAAATTCTTAAAACAATCTTCTTCTCATGAACCACCAGCCGGATTTCGACGAAACTTGGTAGGAATGATCGATGTAGAATGCTATTTCAAAGGTGTTAAAATGGTGACCCCGGGGTCAAAAATGGGCGTGGCCCATGGGGTCAAATTGGGGTCAAACTTTATTTTCGACCGGATATGCTCATGTCACATATCAAATTGAAGGTATCGATGAGGCGATTGCTCTAGTGCAATATTTGTCGGAATCGGATGATTATGTCATACATGATGGCCGCCAAAAGGTCCATTTATTCGAGATTTTGAACGTCTTTTTCTCAGGAACCACATTGCCGATGATGGCCAAACTTCATAGTAAGTTAAGATCCTTGGGTGAAGCATTTTCATATTTGGTTAAATGAGAGTCATCGCTTAATCCAAGATGACCGCCACCTAAAAATAGCACAATTGTTTTAAAAACACATATGAACTCATTGTCACATTCTCCTCTGGTGTTCATGGAGTCAGGTGAGCGAATTAGGGCCATCATGGCCATCTTGTTTATTAATTCGTTCCCACGAAATAACAATTCGTTCCCTCAATTTAACAATTTGTTCCCACGAATTAACAATTCGTTCCCCACAATAGGTCATTTGAGAAAATGTTACAAAAACTTTCAAAACAAAAAAATAAACAGACAGACGGACGTACGATCAGTAGCGAGGGTAATGGTATTAATGTGGAAGGATGTATTGTTACTAAGTAATGCATGTGTGCAATATGCAGATATTAGCTGAAGGCAAACAGAACCATAGGTGATTTGAGAAACTGTTACAAAAACTTTCAAAATATAAACGGACGGACGGACAGACATGACGAAACATATAGGGTACTAATTCAGTCTACATAAGTACACGTGTCCTGAATTTTCTACTTATGGTTAGCTACATTACATCATATGTTCTACTTCGCATTTTGCTTTCTTTGTCAAACGCCAGAAGACGTGAAACAGGATACAGTAACGAGGCAGTGTTCACATATATTCCATTACATTTACGAATCAATTATCTTTGAATCAAAGGATCATCAGATATACGTTCGTTCGGCTTATATTTAAGGGTGGGAATTGGCTCAAACACCTTCCATACCCGGCCTGATCAGGTATAGAGCGGGTCCCCAATTTATATCAGAATGACTTACCTGATTTTGACGACAAAAACACGTTGTCTAAACATCCAGCCAGTTTCCTCATAGGTTCTCTAACACTTGATGGGCTTTTCTTGTCGATGTGTACACAATACAGGTTCTGTGGTCTGTCAATTATAAGG
Organism: Conchocele bisecta; assembly: GCA_029237695.1. NCBI lineage: Eukaryota > Metazoa > Mollusca > Bivalvia > Lucinida > Thyasiridae > Conchocele > Conchocele bisecta. The sequence continues at coordinate 18,884,829 of CM055275.1, read as the reverse complement.
TTCGACAATGTCCAGCCATGGGTAAACGTTTGCCGTGTCACGAGGGAACTGTTTGAACCCCAAGGCCGTAGGCCGCGGGTTCAAACAGTTCCCTCGTGCCACGGCAAACGTTTACCGTAGGCCTTGTGGTCTGTCAATTATAAGGTTCGACAATGTCCAGCCATGGGTAAACGTTTACCGTGTCACGAGGGAACTGTTTGAACCCCAAGGCCGTAGGCCGCGGGTTCAAACAGTTCCCTCGTGCCACGGCAAACGTTTACCGTAGGCCTTGGTGTTCAAACAGTTCCCTCGTGCCACGGCAAACGTTTACCCACGGCTGGACATGGTCGAACTTTATTGTTACATTTCCGTCTGAAATATCGGGTAATTTGTGCATATATGCAGTACTTTCGGTTCTTTGATAGTCTGCTCCATGCAAACAGCTCATTTACACATACATATGGAACGCCATGACTGCCTTAACTGAACTAATATTGTTATCTTATATGGATTCATCTTTATTTTATATGGATTCATCTTCATCTTATGTGGATTTGTATTTATCTTATGTCGATTCGTATTTATCTTATGTCAATTCGTCTTTATATTTGGTGGATTCGTATTTATCTTATGTCGATTCGTCTTTATCTTATGTGGATTCATCTTTATATTATGTGGATTCGTATTTGTCTTATGTAGATTTGTCTTTATCGTATGTGGATTCATTCGTCTTTATCTTATGTCAATTTGTCTTTATATTATGTGAATTCGTCTTTATCTTATATCGATTCGTCTTTATCTTATGTGGATTCATCTTTATATTATGTGGATTCGTATTTATCTTATGTGGATTAATCTTTATCTTATGTCAATTCGTGTTTATCTTATGCCGATTCATCTTTATTTTATGTCAATTCATCTTTATCTTATGCAAATTCGTCTTTATCTTATGTCGATTCATCTTTATATTATGTGGATTCGTATTTATCTTATGTGTATTCATCTTTGTATTATGTGGATGCGTCTTTATCTTATGTCAGTTCACCCTTACATTATGTCAGTTTGTAGTTATATTATGTCAAATCGCATTTATCGCAAATAGCCGGTGTCAACACAAATATCTCTCCAGTAAATAAACCCCATATTAACAATGTTCGACATAAAGACGAAACGACAGAACATAAAGAGAACTGCACTTAAGATAAATACAAATCTACATAAGATAAGAAAAACCGAAATACGAACCCACATAAGATTAAGATATACCCACAAAAGATAATGTCAACCCGACACAATATAGCCCCCTCCCTGGCTGACAAAAGGGGCATCATGGACATTACGAGATATGCGATCAGAGTAGCCCCAGATCAGACTGTGCCTCCGTTATTCCATCAATGGAGTAGCATTAATAACACCAGCAAGACGATTAGAATCGAGTCATTTTCTGTGTGCGTTTGCGAAAGGAATTATATATCCAATTAGTGACAATTATAGTAAACACCATACTGTCCTATTTCTCAACCCGGCGGCCCATATAAAGACGAACTAACATACCACCATAAGACAAAAAAAAGTAAAACAAAGTGAGTTGACGTAAGCTAAAGATTGATTGATTGATTATTGGTGTTTAACGACGTATCAAGTGCCAGTGTCATTTAAGGCCGGGCCAACGGGATGGATTCAACCCGTCCACAATGAGGGAAATTCCCAAAATCAGAACTCAATATTTACAGACCTATATATAATCAGTCCTGAAATTAGAATATCCTGACCTGGTGCCAGGTCCATACCACACTAGAGTCACTTAGCTCCAGCCCCAAAATCAATATGATCAGTACAGATCGTATTCCTTTTTAATGGGGCATAACAGGATTTAACTCTCAAGTACCAGGGGCCAAAACGGTACATGAGGGCCAAACCATGTAGGTCGGCATTCCAGTAAGGATTAACCCCGATCGTTAAATTACCCATCGCATGCTCCCAACCACCACCCAACGTAAGCTAAAGACAAATTGACCTAATATAAAGACAATCTTGCATTATATATAGACGAACTGCCATACGATAAAGATGAACTGACTTACGATAAAGACCAACTGACATAATATAAAGACGAATCCACACGAGATAAGGACGAACTGACATAATATAGACGAAACCGCACAAGATAATGACAATCTGATATACGATAAAGATGAACTAACATAAGATAAAGACGAATTGTCATAACGTAAAAATACACTGATATAAGACAAAGTCGAATCCATACAAGATAAATACGAACTGACATAAGATAAAGACGAACTGACATAATATAAACACGCATCCACACAAGATAAAGACGAGCTGACATAATATAAATACGAACTGACATAAGATAAAGACAAACTGACCTAATATAAACACGAATCCACACAAGATAAAGACGAACTGACATAAGATAAAGACGAATCTACACGAGATAAGGACGAACTGACATAAGATAAAGATGAACTGACATAAGATAAAGACGAATTTGCCTAAAGTAATGATACACTGATATAAGATAACGTCAAGATAACAAGATAAATACGAACTGACATAAAATAAAGACGAACTGACATAACATAAACACGAATCCCACGAGATAAAGACGAACTGACATAAGATAAAATCGAACTGACATGAGATAAAGACGTATCCACACAAGATAAAGACAAACTGATATAAGACAAAGACGAACTGACATAAGCTAAATACGAAATCATATAAGAGCAGTACATGTCTTCAGTTAAGGCAGTCATGGCGTTCCATACATACATGTTCCGGGGCCGCAGTACACGTAGCGTGATGCAGACGCATCGCTTTCAAAATGTCAGTGCCATCGTTGTGAACAAGTCTGGTGATGTAATGGCTCGTTCTAGTAACGCCATGAGACATATGCATTATACGTAGGTGTTGGCTTGGCCCCGGAATGAGCATTGTCTACAGTCATGGTCAAACAGCACGCATTGTACGTATGAACGCGGCTATGAGCGGTGTTAAACGACGACAATCATGTAACAATATAGGTATTAATACACCATCGTCAGGCTGTAAAACTAGTCCGGTAAATATAATCCCGGTTATTTTTAGCCACATACAGTTTGCTTGCAGAATCTGATAAACTTTTGACTTAAGCATATTTTATTTGCATATATTCGTTTACAAGTATGACACCAACAGTCAAGGTGCATGGTCACGTGGTTAGAACAACAACAACAATGGCTGAAGTGTTGAAAGCGCGCCCACTCCTCTAAAGTAAGTATTATATGATAGTTTCCTTAATATGCAACTGATTTTGGTGCAATATGGCGCAGAAAACGCGTCTTCATGAGCTGCATTTGGTTGTCTCGGGACGTCGGCACATACTTATGTCGTTTTTGCGAAGAATCGATTTCCGTGTCAATATTACAGTAAACACTGAAATTGATTCGTCGCAAAAACGACAGAAGTTTGGGCCAAAGTACACAGACCACCAAAATGCAGCTTAACAAGACGTGTTTGATGCGCAATATTTCATCAAAATCCGTTACATAATAATGACAGTATAAAATAATACATACCTTGAATCGGAGGCGCTTCTGTAAGTTTCAGTAATTGTTGTTGTTGTTGATAGTAGTACATGTAATACTATGTAAATATGATTGGATTGAACACCTATATCGTTATCACTAAACTAATCACCTTGATACCAAAACAAGTTAAACTAAAAAGACAAACGTTAACGCATTTGCATTACAAACAAGGTGAACATAAGTCCTCGGTGACGGTGACCTTGGGCGGTTGCACATTGGTTTTATGCAAAACAAAGCACTGTCCATAGACACACATTGTGGCCATACGCATGTATTATCAAAATGGATGAAGCGGTTCATAAGTTATTGAATCATGATGAAGGTGATCATACAGTGTGGTCAGCGTGTAAGTGCACACACGAACGAACACGACAGGTTGGAACCAACCTGTCGTGTTCGTTCGTGTGTGCACTTACACGCTGATCCCACTGTACGTCCTCATATACCTTGACCTTGGGCCGTCGGACAAAGCATCATCCCTAGACACACATAGTGGCCACATATTATCATTATCGGTGAAGGGGTTCATGAGTTATTGTCAAGCTCATCCACGGACAGACCTCGGCAGATTAACCCTTTCATCCCTAAGTAACTGGAATGGAATTTGATATGTTAATTTTGCAACCCAATCCAATCATCACAAATGATTTTCACATGGGGGTGTTTTTGTTCTCAAAATTATGAAAAATACTTGCAAAAAGTGCAGATCCAGATGAGACGGCTCGTCACGAGCCGGCTCATCTGGATCTACACTTTTTGCCTGTACGACTATACAGGTGGTGTTTAAATGGTTAAATAAATATATCATTAGGTAACTTATATAGTAAAACTAGTTAGTGTTTTCCAACCACAATATGTCGGTTAAGTTATACAGTAAAACTATTTAGTGTGTTCTAACCACAATATATCGGGTAAGTTATACGGTAAAACTATTTAGTGTGTTCTAACCTTATTCTATCAGAGTGCAACTACATTGTATTTATTGTTTTCTAACGATTACATTAATATGGCGGTTATTACGGAGCCCGCAGGGACATGAATTTTTTTGTTGATTAATTCGTTCCCACGAAATAACAATTCGTTCCCTCCTTTAACAATTCGTTCCCTCGAATTAACAATTCGTTTCCACGATATAGCAATTCGTTCCCTCGAAATAACAATTCGTCCCCACGAAATGACAATTCGTTCCCTCCATTTAATAATTCGTTCACTCGAATTAACAATTCGTTCCCACGATATAACAATATTTCGTGGGAACGAATTGTTAAATTGAGGGAACGAATTGTTAATTGGTGGGAACGAATTGTTAATTCGTGGGAGAACGAATTGTTATTTCGTGGGAACGAATTCATAAAAAAGAATTCTACGTTATAAGTTATAGAGTGTAACAACTATTAGTAATTTGCAATGATCTCCGAAGGGAACTATTCAGTGTTTCCTAACATGCAACATGGCCATTTTATCAACGTCTCTGAACATCTGTTGGCAATGTCAACTCGAAATCAAGCAATTTGATTGTCTGAGCCTGAGCTGTAGCACAGCTCAGACTCAACCAATCAAGCTGCTTGATTTCAAACACAAATAGTCAAGTAGTTTAACATAAAGAAATTGACATACTCGAATTAAAGAGTCGCGCTAGTGCTAGGGTATAATATAACTATTTAGTGTATTCCAACCTGTAACCTTTCGGCTAATCTTGCCCAGATGCCACAGTTTCTGAACATCTATTGGCAATGCAAACTGACAATCAAGCAACTTGATTGGCTGAGCCTGAGCTGTTGCACAGCTCAGGTTCAACCAATCAATCTGCTTGATTTCACACACACATATTCAAGTATTTTAATATACAATTTGACATAATCGAATTAAAGATTCGCGCTGGTGCTAGGGTATAATATAAATATTTAATGTATTCTAACCTGTAACCTTTCGATCATTATATAGCAAATATTTTAGTGTTTTCTAACCTGTAACGTGTCGATTCAGCTATGCACAACCGCCTATGTTAATCTTGGCCATATTATCAACGTCTCTGAACACCTATTGACAATGCCCACTCACAAGCAAGCAATTTGATTGGATGAGCCTGAGCTGTATCACAGCTCAGGCTCAACCAATCAAGCTGCTTGATTTCAAACACAAATATTCAAGTATTCGGAAATTGACATATTGGTAAGATTAGCGCAGGTGGTAGTGTATAATACAACCATTTGGTGTATTCTAACCTGTAAATCGCCTGTAGAAGTGTCCAAACTTGAGCCGGGTGTTTGTACATCATTATACTGTACGCAATTGGGAAAGTCTCCTCCAGTTTGGTTAATGAACTATTTATATACCCAGCTGTTAGCTCCGGGCAAGATTTTAAGTTATTTCGGTCACTGTATAATCGAATATTAAACGACACCATTTTAGTCGTGTTTGGTTTAATCCCATCCAGTCTAGGACAGTGGATTCCGGTTAGCAACTTTTCCTTTCGAAAATATTCGTCCGTTGAGTCGAAGTCAAATCTCTGTGAATCTGTTGCAATGTTTATGTCGTTCGTCTTCAAACTGGCATGTTTTTCAACGTGTTTATCATTTGTAATGATAGTTTGTATGAACGATGTTCGTCCCATATAGACCAATGTCGAGCAGCAGATAATCACCGTGATACACAGGATGCATTGTAGCGTCTTATTCGAAAATGTCACACATTTTCGCGACATTTTCCAACACTTTCTAGAACAAAAATAATAATTCAGTTTTAATAATTTGCATTTCATTGTACATGTAGCTCCTTCTTCGAGAGCCTGGCAAACTTTCGCCCTATCGTCCAACAATTGTTAGAGTTAACCTGTCCACCGCCCGCACGACACCAAACTGCCAATTACTTTTCCCTATTCACGTACACGTACTGTAATTTGAGAATTTTAAATGTACGAACTCACAATTGTGTGACTGACGTTTTCAATTACTATTGCTATTAGTGTTCCTTTATTCCGACATGTATTGTGCTTTATTGTGTTACGTGTTTATTGTGTTATGAAATGGAATTTGGTCCGCCCCATACAGTAGCGAGCGGTGTAGGTCATTATGAAACTGTGCGGAAGTGCAGGCTGATCTGGGTCTGCACAGGTCGCAAATGAGTTGTGTTATTTAAAGCTCCTATACGGCTCAAGTTGCCGAATTTGGCCTTCTATTGATTTTTGCCACACATAAATCCAACAGGTTTCTATTTACACACACTTTGAAACTGTTTGCATTCATTTTGGTACAAACATGAGTTTGTAGTCGATGAAAATAGCAGGTGCGTGTTTCAAAGCCCGATCGATTTTCCGATAGACGCTCGGGTCAACTCCTCAACTCTCCTCATCTATATGTACACTTTTAATACAACTTAAATTTCTAAAATTATTTGATAATACCCTTAGCTCGAGGAGATCTCGCATCTTGCGCTGACACCAAACTCTGCTAGCCCATGACATATACTCGAATACATGTCTCTGGTTGCTATACTAATGTAATATGATTGTCCATGAGCGGTGTAATAAATTTGAAAGACAACCATAGGGATTGTTATGCGGATTCAATGCCACATATGGGTATATGGAGGCAAAGACGTGTCTATTAGCTACAAACTACGTGTGGTATGTACATGTATGTGCTAAACAGGTACAATGTACATATAATTCTGCATTCATACACACGGTACAGGATTATAGAGTTGTGTGATCATTAGAATGACATTAATTGTTGTCAAATAGAAAAATATATATTCAGACGACCCCAAAGAGCCAGCAAAACACACAACTGTGGTACAATGCTGCAGAAAACGCCTTCCACCAATCTGATCCTTACCGCCTGCATAAAGTTAGAATGTCATGTAGACAATAGTTTAATCGCATAGTAAAATCCAACATTTAATGTGTCTCGATAGTGGCTATGTGATATTGTTTAGATGAACATTTTGATAAATTGCTAATATGTTATGGAGATTACGTCATAATTCATGGGGATTTAAATGTATATTGATGGTCCTATGAGTGTGTGTGGCTACACGTGGTAGATGTGCATACTTCTTAAACTGGACTAGATTGATGTTTGAATACCCCGGAATGTTGAGACTACATACATACTGATATTGGTTTGTATATATAGTAACTATTGGTAATTGACACAACGTGGAATAAGACGTGTGCTATAATTAAGAATACCGAATGTTGAAACATATACAAAATAGTTCTATATGAATATAGTGGATATATTTGAAGAGCATATACATGCTTTTAGAAAGATCATGCACCTTCTATGTTTTTGTTTATATGAAAATTATGAAATGGTATATCAACCTTACAGGTTATAAAATGTCACTATTATGAAATCATGGTTAAATATTTACTTACAACGCCTCACTTACAAAATACAATATTGTAATTTATCCCGTCAACACAGTGCGTATGTGCCGTGAAACACGGTGCCGTGAAACATTTTTGATATCCTGTCAATACGACCTAATCACTGCGGATGAATATGTGCGGTGCAATTGAAAGCCATTTGTAGGTGTTAACCCTTAGCCTGCTAAATGAAATGTTGTCGTCTGCTGTTTATGTTTTATTTTCGATTTTTCTCATCAAAAACATGCTTTGACAGCACTTTAGAATAATTTCCATTGGAAATGATTCTAAAGTGCTGTCAAAACATGTTTTTATTGAGAAACAGGGCAAAATATAAAGCAACAGCAGACAACAGTTTTCGCGATCAGCAGGCTAAGGGTTAACGGGATAAATAGAATAGTAGGTTAGTGCAGTGAATGGGAAAAATATCTGGCGCGGCACGGAAACGGGATGTGCTCGGCAGAGCCTCGCCCATCCCGTTTCCTAAGCCTTGCCAGATATTTGTTCCCATTCACGGCACTAATCTACTATTCTCTATGGGTGCCTCTCAAATAAGACGGATGTAACAATATCCCTGCATGTGTAAAGTAATAGCCATGATGCATGCACTGGTGTGAACTTACACTACTGTCCGTTCCACGTTTTGCTGCCGACGAACTTTTGGCTATTAAACACATTAAATCTAAAACATATTTAAAAGTAAGCACGTTTTTATCAATAACAACAATTTCGCCCTCACCAAAACATTTCATTTTATGAAATTCCATCAAATATTGATTTTATTGCGAAACAACGATTTTCCTTTTCCTTTAACATGGAGTCAATTTCAAAAAACGAAACATTTTGGAAATTGACTCCGAAACCTGGCGAGATAGCTTGAAAATGATGTACATGTAACTAAGAAATCAAAAGTTTGATATTGAAAATCGGTCCACAAATAATTTTTTTTTTTTTAAAAATCTGTTTTTAGCCCCCATGTTAAATTCTGGTGTGCACTTACACTGGTAATGTATGACGGTCAGGCCCGTACGCAGGAAATATTTTAGAGGGGTGCGTTATCGACGGCGCGAAGGGCTAAACATTGTTGTTGCACACCCACGGACAGACCTCGACAGATTAACCGTTTCACCCCTAAGTAACTGGAATGGAATTTGATTTGTTAATTTTGCGACCAATCTAAATCATCACAAACTGATTTTCAGACCAGTCCATTTATGAACATGGGGTGTTTTTGTTCTCAAAAATTATGAAAATTAATTGCAAAAAGTACAGATCCTGATGAGACGGCTCGTTACGAGCCGGCTCATCTGGATCTACACTGTTTGCCAATACCACTATGCATGCCTGCGGTTTAAGAGTGAAAGGGTTAAGGGGGGTGCGTACGCACCCGTCGCACCCCCTCTGCGTACGAGCCTGGCGGTCATACACATTGGAACACGCACGCTCTCGTATGATACATACTGTATTTTAGTAGTTATACAAGTTATACAGTTTTACTATATACATGATTTTATAAGTACATTTGCCAACTACACATTTGAATCGTGTTCCTGCTGATGACTCGGAATGGGTCGAGGGAATATTATTGGAATGCACGATAAATAGTGTGTACATTGTGTGGAACCGGGATATATCTCAGTTTCATCGGTTCTACTACCTAATTTTATTTTTATGTCATACAAACTCATTTACTTGCTGTCTGTCATCTTCAAAGTCTTTAACAATATGTTTGTCCTGTTTTACTCCAGCTTAGCTTGCTGGTATTATTTACAGCTATCTTAATGTTCGGTATGTTAGTATTTACTGTGTCATCCATTCAGTATGGTAGAATATTTTCTATTTATCCCGTCAACACAGTGCGTATGTGCCGTGAAACACGGTGCCGTGAAACATTTTTGATATCCAGTCAATACTATTTTTTCATTTTACAGCCATTTGTAGGTGTTGACGAGATAAATAGAATAGTAGGTTAGTGCCGTGAATGGGAAAAAATATCTGGCGCGGCACGGAATCGGGATGTGCTCGGCAGAGCCTCGCCCATCCCGTTTCCTGAGCCTTGCCAGATATTTTTTCCCATTCACGGCACTAACCTACTATTCTCTATATCCAGTTTGCAAATTAGTACCTACGACCTATACTATCGAGAATAATAATTATATTTATTTACTTATTTGACTTAATGGTTTTTAAAGGCCTGTCAACAACTTAGAGTAATACTTAATATGTATCAGAGACGTTCAGGTCGGAACACACGCCATAGTAAACATGGTAATTGTCGTGGTTCCTTAAATAGGAAATGGACATATAGAGAGACGAACAGACATTAATTATTCTGTATCTGAAATGTGTGTGGATAACTAATATGTGGCTGTGACGGGAGAAATGGGGCTCACGGGAATTTCGACCAGTGTGGCTCCTGATCAAATAGCACACACCTGTTCCCTGATAACGATATACTATGCTTGTTAGAAGCATGATGGGTGTTTCACTGATGGAATGGCGAACAGTGCAGATCCTAAACAGACTGTGCGCACACACAGGCTGATCGGGATATACACTGGTTACAACACATATAAGCCCCATTTCTCCAGTCTCAGCCACATATACAGGTGTTAGTAGCTACACGTTCATATGAACCTTTCAAAAGTATCTGGCAGTGTATAAAGTAAGAACAAATATTACATTTAAAATGGTCATTGTAAATTCAGTGGGTGGGGAATATATAGTTAAAACTACTTTGTTTTAACATTGCATCATCTGCTGTAGACATTATGTAATCAGAATATGGGCATTCACTATATATTGCGAACACTAGCAAGTACAATAACCATTGATACAATTAATAGACACCGAGAGAGATTTGCATAATGAGACATATAGCGTAGTTGTTACCATTACTAAGAAAATGCGAAGCGGACGGACAGACGGACGAACACTCGGACACACTGTATCTGAAATGTGCACGGATAGCTATCAGTAGTGGCTAAGTAGTTACATATGCATTTAACAATTTATAAGTAAGTGACAGTGCATAACATAAATGAAATATTCATTACATGTAAAATTCCCATTGTAAAATATGTGGGTGGGGAATGGTGAAAAAATACTTTATGTTTGACATTGTATCATAGACTGCAGACATCAGATAATCGGCATATAGGCAATTAAAATGTCTAATGAACACTACTAGGTACCATTGACACGAAGAAAATACAAAAGTACCATACTTTTATGTAGTTATTAAGGTAGGTGTTTTGCCATTGAAATTCAGTGGGTGGGGTAACAAAACGTGCAAAATTCATCAACTGAATTAGCAGATATTATTTAATTGAACATTATTCCATTGTATAGTTATGAATACATCAGAAAACATACAAAACTGCCATATCAGTTGTTTCGAATGATAACAAACAGTCGATTTTCAATGAAAAATGGTTAGGGTTTCCATTTCTGGCTGACGGCCTATAAACCGTCCAAGCTGAAAGCCGATAATTAATTACACACACGTTTTATAAGTAATCACATACCAGAGGTTGCAACAAAGAAAGTTTGACCACGGTGAGACCCGGGACACTAAAGCAACGTTATAGGGCCAATATGTAAATGAGATCATACATTCTGACATCACGTTGTGCATAATAAACAATTTCATTAGTTAATCTAGTGTATCCAGTATGTTTGAAATTTTTGGATGAAAATTGGAAATACATGTACATTCTGAGAGTTGCAAAATAGTTGTTCACAAGGAAACATCATGTTAAAGTAATAAACGGACAAATTGTGCCAAATATAATCAAAATCGGTGAAGTGGTTCATGAGTTAATAATTCCAGCACAAAAATATTTACACAATTCCCTAACATTTGATTGGTCCGTTGCAAGTCTCCGTCCAAAATTTATATCAGTAAACTCCATGCCGAACTATTTTCAGTAACCGTCAGCCGCAGTTAAAATAATTCTTAAGAAAACGGAAAATAAACACATTTTCTTAATGAATTTATTTAAAATGCTGGAATTATAAGGAATGAATGGCCTTTTTGTTGAATTTATCGGGGATATAAACTTGGAAAAGTCGCGGGAATACTGGACGAGGCCTTCCGGCCTTCGTCCAGTATTCCCGCGACTTTTCCAAGTTTATGCCCCGTTAAATTCCACAAAAAGGCCATTCATTCCTATAATAAACGGACAAATTGTGCCAAATATAATCAAAATCGTTGAAGAGGTTCATGAGTTAATGTCAAGGTTACTGAGGACTTACGATTTTGTATTATTACTACTACGGCTGCCAGTTCCAGTGCAGAAAGACTGCAGTTTAAGTAGGCTCTGAAACATCTTATATAGTAAAACTATTTAGTGTTTTCTAACCACAATCCGTCGGTTAAGTTCTACAGTAAAACTATTTAGTGTTTTCCAACCACAATCTGTCGGTTAAGTAAAAGAGTGCAGCTGTTTAGTGTGTTCTAACCACAATCTATCGGGTAAGTTATACAGTAAAACTATTTAGTGTGTTCTAACCTTATTCTATCAGAGTGCAACTACTTTGTAATTATTGTTTTCTAACGGTTACATTAATATGGTGGTTATTACGGAGCCCGCAGGGGACATGAATTTTGTTTTTGATTAATTCGTTCCCACGAAATAACAATTCGTTCCCTCAATTTAACAATTCGTTCCGTCGAATTAATAATTCGTTCCCACGATATACCAATTCGTCCCCACGAAATGACAATTCGTTCCCTCAATTTAATAATTCGTTCCCTCGAATTAACAATTCGTTCCCACGATATAACAATTCGTTCCCAAGAATTAACAGTTAGTTCCCGTGGGAACAAATTGTTATTTCGTGGGAACGAATAGTTAAATTGAGGGAACGAATTGTTAATTCGTGGGAAATAATTGTTAATTCGTGGGAGAACGAATTGTTATTTCGTGGGAACGAATTAATAAAAAAAATAATTGTTTACGTTAAGTTATATAGTGTAACAACTATTTATTAATTTGCAATAACCTCCGAAGGAACTATTCAGAGTTTCCTAACATGCAACCTGTCGGTTAAGTTGAGTTGAACAGGACCGCATGCGTTAATCTTGGCCATATTATCAACATCTATGACCATCTATTGGCTATGCCCATTCGCAATCAAGCAATTTGATTGTCTGAGCCTGAGCTGTGCTACAACCAATCAAGCTGCTTGATTTCAAACACAAATATTCAAGTATTTTAATATAAAGAATTTGACATATTCGAATTAAAGATTCGCGCTGGTGCTAGGGTATAATACAATTATTTAGTTTTTTCCAACCTGTAACCTTTCGGTCATTATATAGTAAACATTTTAGTGTTTTCTAATCTGTAACGTATCGTTTACGTTATGACAACCGCATGCGTTAATCTTGTCCATTTTATCAACGTCTCTGAACATCTATTGGCAATGCCAACTGGAAATCAAGCAATTTGATTGTCTGAGCCTGAGCTGTAGCACAGCTCAGACTCAACCGATTAAGCTGCTTGATTTCAAACACAAATATTCAAGTATTCGGAAATTGACATATTGGTAAGATTAGCGCAGGCGGTAGTGTATAATACAACTATTTGGTGTATTCTAACCTGTAAATCGCCTGTATAAGTGTCCAGACTTGAGCCGGGTTTTTGTACATCATTATACTGTACGCAATTGGGAAAGTCTCCTCCAGTTTGGTTAATGAACTATTAATATACCCAGCTGTTAGCTCCGGGCAAGATTTTAAGTTATTCGGTCACTGTATAATCGAATATTAAACAACACCATTTTAGTCGTGTTTGGTTTAGTCCCATCCAGTCTAGGACAGTGGATTCCGGTTAGCAACTTTTCCTTTCGAAAATATTCGTCCGTTGAGTGGAAGTGAAATGTGTGTGAATCTGTTGCAATGTTTATGTCGTTCGTCTTCAAACTGAGATGTTTTTCAACGTGTTTATCATTTGCAATGATAGTTTGTATTAGTATATATTTGTTTATTAAAGTCTCATCAATGTACACACATAAGATAATACAACATAGACACAGTAAAATAGTACATCGCCATTCTATAAGAATTACAAGAGACTACACTCACTATAAAACATGTGTTTTGCCACATAAAACATGAATATGAATACATGGGTAATATGTACATACAGTTATCTAACGTGTTCGTGCCACGAGCATCTGGACGCACATGCACAAACTACATGCAACCTACTGCGTGTATCATGACTATGACGTACACGTACACTAAAACACATGATAAACATAGACACAATCATTCATGAATATAGTACAATATCTACACTATAAGACATGGTTAAATGAATAAGACATAACGTACGGTATATTGATCATCTATAAAGAAAACCACACCTTCTTTTTAAAATATTGAAACAAGTTTTGGCACATTCTTTCTATGATATTACTATTAGCAAATAAGATTACAAAACTTATCGATATCACACAAGTTCAAGAAATCCGGAACAATGTTGCAAGCTTTATCGAACAATACAGTTCTAAGATCACTGTACAAATCACATTCTAAAAGCACATGCTTTTCCGTTTCCACAGTATTAGCATTGCAAAATATACACAGCCTTTCATCCAGGGCAATATTTTCGTATCGTCCGGTTTCCAGTCTAATGGGAGCAACCCCACAGCGAAACTTGGCAAAAGCTGATCTGTGCTTAAATGGAATCAAGAGCTTGCAATAAGCTTCTGTTTCGAAGTTATTTTTGAACTTACAATAAGACCTGAGTTTATTACCCCCTTGACCCCGTATGCTGCTATTACTGTTAATACGGTCATGCCATTCAACAACGTATTTGTGCATCATTGTCGTAACTAGATCTCCTAAAAGTGCAGTTTTAGCAATAAATGTATCAACATTTAAGTATTGATTAAGTTGCAAATTATTAAAATGTTTGATAACAGTATAACACCAATTTTGACACTGCCTGCTATTAACGCTATGACACCAATTAAAAATTCTCTTATTAATTCTGTTTACACTCATATTTACACAACGACTCCAGAGGTTGGCAATACATTTGCACTGTCGGATGATAGCTGGTAACCATGCAATATCACCGGAGACAGCAGCACTGGTGTATACTTTCCCACGCCCATATAAAAACGCATAGCTCTATACTGTACAGCATCGATACATGAGAATGATCTATATCCCCATACAGCTGCCCCATAAGCTATAACAGGCCATACTATTGAATCATACAGTTTAGTGAAAACATCATACGGCATACCGCCAATGTACTTAGACTTTGCAATGATAAGACCGAGGGCTCTGCCTGCACTCTGTGCAACCATTTTGGCAGTAACATTATAGTCAAGATATTCATCTAGACAAGTCCAAGATATGTATATTTATCAACAATGTTTAAACTTGTATCACCACATAAAAAAGTATGTGCGCTTCTCGATGCAGATTTTGGTCTAAAATGTATAATGTTACTTTTATTACTATTAACACACATATAATTGGCTTTGCTCCAGTCATACAACAAATCCAGCATACATTGTAAGTCACGTTCATTATCTGCAATTAAGACAATATCATCAGCATATAATAAAATGGCAACAAGTTCATCTCCTACACGGACATCTTTTCCCAGAGCAGCCATTTTCAGTGCAAGATCATTAATATAAAGATTGAATAATAAAGGTGATAGACTACATCCTTGTCTCAATCCAGTAGTGACATTGAAACTATCAGTTTTAAAGCCATTCACACGCACACATGACGATACAGAACTGTACAATGATGTTACAGCTCCAAATAGTTTGCCACTGACACCTATTTCAGCTAGTCTATTCCACAACATATTTCTATTTTACAGTGTCATATGCCTTTTTAAAATCTATGAATGCGCAGAATGTTGACAGCTTACGCTTCTTACGCACATCAATAATGTTTGTTAATGAGGCCACGTGATCAATGGTGCTTCGACGTTTTCTGAAACCATTTCTGCTCATCACATATTTTATCATTGGCCTCCGCCCATCGCGATAGTCTTTCATTTAAAATAAAACAATACAACTTATACATGCAACAAGTTAACGATATGCCACGATAAGATAATGGGTCCCTAGGATCTGTGGTACTTGATTTGGGAATTGGGTTAATGATACTGTGACCCCAAACAGTGGGCATTTTACTTTGGCTAAAACAAACATTAAATAGTATATGTAAGAACATTATACTGGTGTCATTACATAAGACTTCAGAAGGGATCTGATCATCACCACACGCTTTACCTCGCTTTGCATGATCTACAGCTTGGTTTTTGCTATTCTAACAGTGTAATATTATCATTGAACATAGGTTCAGATGTGTCGTTGATCAGATCATTCACATAAATTGACATATCAGCAAATTGCCCCGCGTTTAGAAGATGACTAAAATCAAGTTTCCACTTGTCCAACACCACAGTAACTTCATTACCAATGCCTCCATTATCAAGTACCACCTCCATCGGTGTACCTTTAGATTTACCATGACCAATGCCAATTTTACCAATGGTCTTCCAAAATTCAGACTGGCTACCTGTTGCCTCGTTTGCTAACTGGTTCTGAAAACTAAACCATTGTAACCCTTTTGGCTCTTTGAACCAACCGGTCAAAATGTTTTCGAACCAAGACATATGACATCTTCAAGGACGCTTTATCAGATTTAATTTTACTGCGCAACCATTTTCGCTCAGCTTCACAAACATCATTCCATGCCACAGTTAAGTTTTCATTCCACCAAGGCTTACCAACTCTCCGCCTTTTGTTTGAAAAACCACAATGCAATGGGATAGACACACTTGGCAACTTATCGGACATCTCTTTAGCTATTATATCACATAAATCATTGTACGCACTATCAATAGCAGACTGAGTTCGTAACCCCGCTTCGAGTTCACTAACAACAGAGTGAATATTCACATGATTGTCAAGTAGAAACGAAGTGGGAACTGCAGATACATCAAATTTGGTAAACGTATCGGATGGTGTTGGCAAAGCATCTGGTGTAACAGGAACAGTCTGACATTCAAAAACCCAAGTCAAAGCGGAGTGGAGGTCTGGCAGTGATGACGGTGACATTACAGTGATATTATTGCACAAATTAATGAGCGTTGACGCTCACATGACGTTGAACTCTTTAAATCTAGATACGTGCCCATGACTAGTAAGACAATAATCAACAACTGCACACCCCTTTGTAGATATTGACGTAAAGTCATTACTGATACTGTTACGGCCATTAAGCATACAATAATTACAGTTTATTAGAAATTCAATAAGCATATCTCCATACGAATTTGTTTTAAAATCCAAAACTGACCGCTGAGGAATACTATCAATCCCCACTATAAAATCATCATTATCTCCACACCTACCATTAAAATCACCGCATATCATATTCACCCCAGTGTTTTGATATCTGTAAACATCAGCCATTAATGTATCAAAGAAGGCGAGTGCATCCACGTTCCGAGAGGAGCCCTGGGGAGGAAGGTAACAGACGCATACATTAATGCATGTGTTATCAGTTGTATGTTTCAATTGTACCCATAATATTCCTTCACAAGAGTCATCTAGTATGGTGACATGAAAGTTGTCAATAATAGTATTACGTATAAAGACACCAACTCCTCCAGAGCCCCTCCTTGCACGCACATGCAACTCCTGTCTGTTATTACCAAACCAGGTATAACCCGGTAAAGACAATATGGCGTCACCCACCAGATGAGATTCTGCTATACCAATAATATCACAGTTTAAATATTGCACACAAGCAGTCCTTACATAACAATTGTCTGACAACTCATTCGCAGACCAACCGTTGACATTCCAAAACCCAAGTTTTTGCTAGTTGTACGAGCGACCACGGCCGCCACGGGCACCGTTTGTATGAACGATGTTCGTCCCATATAGACCAATGTCGAGCAGCAGATAATCACCGCGATACACAGGATACATTGTAGCGTCTTATTCGACAATGTCACAAATTTTCGCGACATTTCCCAACACTTTCTCGAACAAAAATAATAGTCCAGTTTTAATCGCATATATCTCTTTGTAAAAGTTAGGTCCGCCCGCCCGCCCGCTTACTAACGCGAATATTCTGTCTGTAACGCAGGGCGACTTACTGCGTTACAGACAGAACATTCGGGTTACCCGCCTTACGGCCTTCCTTCCTCCCGCTTACCTGTCCACCGCCCGCACTACACCAGACAACCCATTATGTTTTCCTATGCATGTACACATAATACAATTTGAGAATATTAAATGTATGAACTCAAAATTGCGTGAGTGACGTGTAACAGTACTAATTATTGTTCCACTATTCCGACATGTATTGTGCTTTATATATATGTAGCAGATATAGAGAATAGTAGGTTAGTGCCGTGAATGGGAAAAAATATCCGGCAAGGCTCAAGCATTTCTTTATTTCTCATCAGAGGTATATGTTGTGACCACTCATTTGAACCGTCTCGCCGAGACGGTTCAAATGAGTGGTCACAACATATACTTTGGTTCAGAAATAAGGAAAATAGATAGAGAATAGTAGGTTAGTGCCGTGAATGGGAAAAAATATCTGGCAAGGCTCAGGAAACGGGATGGGCGAGGCTCTGCAGATATAAATAGGCTTATATTTAAGGGTGGGAATTGGAAAATAATACTTACTTTGGAGTGGGCAAGATTTCAACACTTTCAGCCACTGTTGTTGTTGTTATAACCACGTGATCATGCACCTTGAAAAAGAGGCCTCAATGGGATTCAAGACCAGACTGGATAAAACAAAATCTGCAAACTTAACCTATTGCCAATGAGTTGGTGAATAAATGTTGAACTATTCCAACCCTTGTGAAATCAAAAGACCTTCACTGGTGTCTGATTTTCATCAGGGTCTACACTAATTTTAAATGCAATTATATATTTCATGAGCCATTATTTAGATAAATATAGAATACCAGGCTAGTGTCTTTTGATATCAAGTTTATCAGGCAAGGCTGGAAAACGCGTAGGAATCGCGAGGCTTGCCGAGCGATTCCTCGCGTTTTCCAGCCGAGCCTGATAAACTTGATATCAAAAGACACTTGTCTGGTATTCTATTTATCATGCCATTCGTTCAACGTCAGAAAAACACATTTATTTATTGAGTTTACCTTGATTTTGCGCTCGTTCAGTGCATCCGAATTCAAACTTGTTTACGTAACGTAACGTCGCGTGTTGACGTCATGTGACGTAAACCACCAATGAAATGACGTTGTTCTGACCGGAAGTGCCTGATAAACTTTGCACATGCTCAGAAGTGCATTGACCTGTTATAACTTTGGTTTATCAGGCAGCTGTTATCAGTGCGAGAATGCATTAATGGCATGATAAATACTGCTGTATTTCAGATAATGATCAATCGTAGACAAGTTAAGTTTGGAACATGCAAGCTGTAACGGATGAAAAATTGTAACTGCCAACTATAAATTCGTGTATTGTATGTATGTATGGAGTCCCGCAGGGGACGTATAATTTTTTTTATTAATTCGTTCCCACGAAATAACAATTCGTTCCAACTAAATAACAATTCGTTCCCTCAATTTAACAATTCGTTCCCACAAAATAACAATTCGTTCCCAAAATATAACAATTGTTATTTCGTGGGAACATAATTGTTATATAGTGGGAACGAATTTTTAATTGTTAATTCGAGGGAACGAATTGTTAAATTGAGGGAACGAATTGTTATTTCGTGGGAACGAATTGTCAATTCAAGGGAACAAATTTTTATTTCGTGGGAAGAATTGTTAATTCGAGGGAACGAATTGATAAAAAATGAGGGAACGAATTGTTATTTCGTGTGAAAGATTTAATAAGAAAAAATCCATGTATGTATGTGTCTCTTTGAATGAAATTACTTTTGTACGAGTATGTATGGAACAATATTTCTGCAATAATTAAATCCTGTGTACTCACTTTTGCTTACTTACACTTGACATCACATGTGTTCAATTACTGTTCCGTGTGGCATGTGTACTGTTGTATCATTTGTACTTACTATTACATTCGTTTAATTACTGGTCCATGTGACATGTGTATAATTGTATCCTTTGTAATGACTATTGAATACTCTTATCGTATTGTCCTATGTGTTATTCATTTAACTACATGCATGACGTTATAATAATTAGCTATGTGAATGTTACACTTCTAATTGCATGCATCATACTGACACATTAGATTTTTATTATGATATGTGACCTTTGTCCTTTGTATTCACAACTGACTACTTACACGTTATAATTGTATGGGGGTATGTGTCATTCTTTTAATTGTGTGCTCGTTTAAAATGTTTGAAATGCACTGCGCAAACTTGTTCAATTGCAATCACCAAGTAATAAATACACAAACTTATTAAGAAATATGTTGCAATTAACAGTGTTCACTACTCACTAGCCCCCACCAACTACAGACTTATCAGTAAGAAACATCATGTTTTATTCAGGGGAGGGAACTCTCATTTAATGCAGTCTCAATTCTTATTCCGGGGACCTAACTCGTGGAAGGCCCTCATTAAATTCCGTAAGGTGTCGGAATATGTCTGGAAAACGTCGCAAAAAGTAAACCTTTTTGTTGTCACATTAATTTATTTTTTTATCGGGAAAAATATTTATTGAATAAAAGGCGGTTTATTTAGCCTTAATCAGCAATAATTAACAATACTTTTGTATAAAAACAAATACGAAACTAAGATTCAACTCAACATTCCTAAACGAAAAGGCGGTTTGTTATGTTCATTGATTGATTGAAAATAAGACAGTAAGACAGTTTTCTACATATCCATGCTTAGTAGGCTATTTGCGAGAAGTAGGCACTCCGGCACTACAGAAAAGTTTCATGACCTCGGCCCGAGGTTACCGTTATGAAACTTTCCATACTCAACTCAGAAATACTATTTAGAACACATATTCTTGCTCGGCTCGTAAAATTATAAGAAATTATTCTTTCTATGTTAATACACATAAGGACATTGACCTGGGGTTGTAATACTATTTAGAACACATATTCAATGATATTCTTGCTTGGCTCGTACAATTATAAGTCTGACGAGTTGAGCATAGTTCTGAGTTGAGTACAGAAAAAGTTTCATAACCTCGGGCCCAGTTATGAAACTTTTTCCATACTCAACTCAGAACCATGCTCAACTTTGACAGATATTTAACACATATTGCATTGCTGGAAATAATGTTTTCTGTGTTTATACACATAAGGACAGTGACCCAGGGTTGTTTTGACCCGGGGTTGTAATAATATTTAGAACACATATTCTTGCTCGAAATGAAACGTCAGTGAATGTAGTTCTTGATCTGGATTGACCAGGAGCATGTTTCACCATCGATCTAAAGGGAGCAATCATTTTTTAGCTCACCTGAGCGAAGCTCATGTGAGCTATTGTTACCGCAATGTGTCCGTCGTCCGTCGTCCGTGAACATTTTCAAACGTCTTCTCCTCGGTAACCATTGGGTCTATAGTCACCAAACTTCATGGTCATGGTCTTTAGGTAGGGGGATTACAAAATTGTTAAAATGACGTCATTACGTAATCCAAGATGGCCGCCGTCTAAAAATAGCACAAATTCTTAAAAAAACTTCTTCTCAAGAACCGCCAACTGGATTTCGATAAAACTTGGTAGAAATGATCGATGTACATTGCTCTTTCAAAGTTGTTAAAATGGTGACCCCGGGGTCAAAAATGGGCGTGGCCCGTGGGATCAAATTGGTGTCAAATTTTATTTTTGACTGAATATGGTCATGTCATATATCAAATTGAAGGTATCAATGAGGCGATCACTCTGGTGCATTTTTTGTCGAAATCGGATTGTTATGTCATCCAAGATGGCCGCCGAAAGGTCAAAATTCGTTATTTTATTAGAGATTTCAACATTCTTCTTCACATGAACCGCTTGGCCCATGGTAGCCAAACTTAACAGTTATGGTCCATGGGTGAAGCCTTTTCAGATTTGTTCAAATGGAGGTCATCGCTAATGCAAGATGGCCGCCGTCTAAAAATAGCATAAATTCTTAAAAAATCTTCTTCTCATGAACCGCTAGCCGGATTTCGACGAAACTTGGTAGGAATGATTGATGTACAATGCTCTTTCAAAGTTGTTAAAATGGTGACCCCGGAGTCAAAATGGGCGTGGCCCGTGGGGTCAAATTGGGGTCAAATTTTATTTTTGACCGAATATGGTCATGTTATATATTAAATCGAAGGTATCAATGAGGCGATCACTCTGGTACATTTTTTGTCGAAATCGGATTGTTATGTCATCCAAGATGGCCGCCGAAATGTCAAAAGGTCGTTCTTTTATTAGAGATTTCAAAATTCTTCTTCACATGAACCGCTTGGCCCATGGTAGCCAAACTTAAAAGTTATGGTCCATGGGTGAACCCTTTTCAGATTTGTTAAAATGGAGGTCATCGCTAATCCAAGATGGCCGCCGTCTAAAAATAGCATAAATTCTTAAAAAATCTTCTTCTCATGAACCGCTGACCGGATTTCGACTAAACTTGGTAGGAATGATCGATTTACAATGCTCTTTCAAAGTTGTGAACATGGTGTCCACGGGGTCAAAAATGGGCATGGCCCGTGGGGTCAAATTGGGGTCAAATTTTATTTCGGACCGAATATGCTCATGCCATTTATAAAATTTGAAGGTAAACGATTTTTTTGAAGCGATTCTCTGGTTGCAATATTTGTCGGAATCGGATAATTATGTCATCCATGATGGCCACCAAAAGGTCAATTTATTCAAGATTTTGAACGTCTTTTTCTCAGGAACCACATGGCCGATGCTGGCCAAACTTCATAGGAAGTTAAGATCCTTGGGTGAAGCATTTTCAGATTTTGTAAAATGAGTCATCGCTTAATCCAAGATGACCGCCATCTAAAAATAGCACAATTTTTTTAAAACACATGATCTCAATGTCACATTCTCCTCTGGTGTTCATGGAGTCAGACGATTGGGTTCATACTTTCCGGAACCCACTATACCAGATTTGGCCCTCATGTACATTTTTGGCTTTCTTGTATGTGAGAGTTGAGTCGGGCTATGCCCCATATATAAAAGTAAGATTAGCGCTAATCATATTACTTTTAGGGGATGGGATAAATGATGCTGGTGTGGCGAGGGCCTGGCACCAGATCAGGTTGTTCTAATTTCAGGACTGAATATATATTTTGATTGTAAATATTGAGTTCTGAAGTTGGGATTTACCCCCCTCGGACAGGTGGATACGGGACTCGACCCCGTTGACCCGTCTGCGTGTAGACTCTCTGAGGCTTGTACCTCTATGTCAGAAAAGCGGACGTTAAACCCTATTCACTCACTCACTCATGGAGTCAGGTGAGCGAATTAGGGCCATCATGGCCCTCTTGCTTTCTTTCTCTATTTGATTTATCTATCACCCACATGGGTGATAATTTATCTATTTATTGCGGCTCAAAGTCTTCCTATATCAGTATATGCTTTTAAAAAATATTTATTCATTTAACCATACAAACAATTTAGATGTCGGTGTTCTTGTCAATATTTTATTTATTTCTATATTAATATGTATTGGCAGCTCATTGGAATGCGCTATGACATGTATATAAAATGTAAAAATAATTCAACGTCAAATGTCATAGCAATTATCATTTACAGGATATATGTATTTTGGCGATGGTTAGTTACAGATTGTCACTGTGGGTAACTAAATCTGGCGTACTGTTCTGATTGTTTGATTCTGTGTGTATGGTTGGGATCAACCAATCAGTCTCTCGGTTTGATAAAAAAAATTATAACTTTGGCCGAAGCTCTCGTATATCTTGGTGGAATACTTTAAGCGTCTAAATGAAGTGTTTTATTCTATATCCCGAAAACTGACACAACATTATTATATCATAAAGTTGATTGTCCGACCAGTAGCTGAATATAGTTCTTTTATTTGAATCATTATATATGGTGTCTTGATGGACCTAGTACTTAGAAGGGAATGTTCATACATATTTCCTTCCAAACACTTCTCTGCATGCAAATAAACATTGCACACTTCCCTTCCAAAATAAAACATTATTTCTTAATCTTCTTTAGTAATTAATACAATGTAGAATAGTGTCTCTACTAGAAGACGTACACAACAATAATTTGCAACACGAGCACGCATTTTGTAGGAATGATCACAAACATTTTTATTCCTTGTACGGGGTCCATCAAAAGACTAATATGTATACATAGTAATACAACAGAAAGTTAAGAAATAGGCAAATTATTGTAAATGTTTTTGTATGAATAAGACGCACATGTATAGGTATGATAAAGTGACTAGGTCAGATACGACTACATAGCCACCAAAGCTGCAAAGAATAGCGAATATGTCAAGTGATCATAAATAATTCTGCTACGCCATTTGTCACCACCGAACATAAATTTCTCAAGAAAACTTGCTATTTTCGGCATTGGTACGGAGATTACGGCGAGTTGATTTGCAGTAAAGAATGCACCAGGAATTCTTTGTTTTTATGGCGTAGTGTATATGGGCTGTCATTTGCCGTGTTGTCGACTTCCTCTGTGTTTTGTGTAATGTGTATTGGAAGTTGTGTATTGCGGTTTTAAATTCACAGTCAAGATGGCTGACGGTGGTGCTGTTATGCACGTTGCAATTTGGGGACATTCTTTCGTTTCACGTTTGGCGCGTTTTGTTGAGAGGGAGCAGGGTCGCATCAACTTAGGCTTTTCAGAGTAAAAAATGAAGGTTCACATTAAGGGATTTGGTGGTCTGAAGTTGCACGACGGACGTTTGCATAGTTTTGATAAATCCTTGCTTTGTACTTGTAATATTGTTGTTGTAGACCTTGGTTCAAATGATCTGTGTGACCCAGCATACGAAGACTAAATAACGAAGTATCAAAGTTTGTTGTGGACTTGTTGTTGTATTGTGAGTTTATTCATCATAGACTGCAGGTGCAGCGGGTCATAGTTTGTCAGCTGCTTCCTATGAGACGGGAACCATATCCGGGTTACAACAGCAGAGTGGTAGAAGCCAATGTTGGTATTGAACAGGCTGTGACCTCGGGTGATTATGATGGCGTACAGTTCTGGAAACATCGCTGTGGACTTTGGAATCCATGTCAGCAGATATTCGCCAGCGACGGGGTTCATCTCTCGTGGGACGTGGGTTATGTAGAGTACATGAAGAGTGAAGAATTGTGTACGTTGGGTGTTTAATAGTCTGCAAGGTAGGAGCTAATACTTTGGTTGGTCGGTTGTGCTCCAAACGATTACAGGACTTGGGGCCAGTGTCCTGTATGTAGGTTGGGGGTATGATGACGGACTTCATCGACATGTTTTTATTTGCTCCCAATGCTGGTTTCAGCTTGTATTGGT
>CM055275.1:18803699-18858948 GCA_029237695.1 Conchocele bisecta | reverse complement strand
GGTCAAAAATGGGCGTGGCCCGTGGGGCAAATCAAATTTTATTTTTGTCGGAATCGGATGATTATAACATCCATGATGGCCGCCAAAAGGTCCCTTTATTCTAGATTTTGAACGTCTTTTTCTCAGGAACCACTTCCCCGATGCTGGACAAACTTCATAGGAAGTTAAGATCCTTGGGTGAAGCATTTTCAGATTTGGTAAAATGAGAGCCATCGCTTAATCCAATGTGACCGCCATCTAAAAATAGCACAATTGTTTTTAAAACACATGTCAATGTCACTCAATGTCACATTCTGCTCTGGTGTTCATGGAGTCAGGTGAGCGAATTAGGGCCATCATGGCCCTCTTGTTTGAAAATAGGACCAAAATGAAAAATGGCAGACGGCATGGTTTGATTCAGGGATATACATGTAAGAGTTGTGTAGGTTGTGCAAATGCTGGCCACGCCGCCTCTGTTACGCAGTTTGGTTGTTTTCCATCTATAACTGCACAAAAGATGGTTGCACATTTCTTAGACATATCTTTTTATCATTTAATAATAAACCTGATAAGAAACTATTACATTTGTTAACGTGTCTTTTGTATGTATAATTCCCTACACACAAAAACTCGTCATTAAATGACTTAGCTGTTCTGTTAATTATGTATTCACCTTGTACGGTTGGGCGGGCACAGCTTGTCCACGCAATAACTAGAGTTCAACTTGGCCAATCTTAATCAAATTTGGTATACAGCTTTGTCACGACCAGAGGAAGAAGCCTATTGATTTTGAAAAATTTCCGATGACTTATCTCCCCTTGACGGCCATTTGTAATTTTCATACTCTGTATCCTTGTCCACGCGATAACTAAGTTCTACTTGGCCGATCTTAATCAAATTCGGTATACATGTTAGTCACGACAAGAGTAAGAAGCCTATTGATTTTCGGAATTGTTCCATGAGTTATCTTCCCCTGGCTGTCGAAGCAGATTTTCTCTATGGGTATCCTTTTCCACGCGATAACTTAAGTTCTACTTGGCTGATCTTAATCAAATCCTGTTTAAGAGTAACTAGAAAATGTGGCCTGTCGACACACTGAGGGCCCTGTGGCAGACAGTCAATAAAGCCATTTACACGAGAGTAAAAGTTACTGGAATTTCAGAACACAGCAAGAATGTGAGCTTGACACTGGGTTTAAGGGGGCGGCACAGACGATGATTCGGGATATGGCGTTAGAGGACCCTTAGAGGGATGATTGTGTGAAATATGAAGCAATTCCGAGCAAGGAAACAGAAAATATAGTCCATTTAGCCACGGTTAAGGTTTCGCGACGCATCAAGTATGTGACCTTGACCCTGGGCTTAGCGGGGGCGGCACAGACCTGGATTTGTCACATGGCGGTAGAGGACACTTAGAGCAATGTGTGTGTGTGAAATATGAAGCAATTCTGAGCAAGGAAACAGAAAATATAGGTAATTTACCCACGGTTAAGGTTTTGTCAAAAAAGCGGACGGACGGACGGACAGGGCGAAACCTATAGGGCACCATCGATTTCTTGGCGGGGCCCTATTAAGCTTATAGCTAATCATATTACCTTGGGGCAGGAGCTAAGTGACGTGTGACCTGGCCCGGCCTTAAATGTATGAGGCGCCGTTTTGGTATTTAATACCATTTCGTGATATCACCTATTCGAATGAGTGATATCACTCATTCGAATAGGTGATATCACCAATTTGAATCTGAATGGGTGATATCACCTATTTGAAAGGGTGATATCACTCATTCAAATAGGTGATATCACCCTTTCATTTTGAATTGGTGATATCACCTATTTGAATGAGTGATATCACCCTTTCGAATGGGTGATATCACCCATATGAATGGGTGATATCACTAATTTGATACGAAAGAGTGATATCACTCTTTCGAATGAGTGATATCTATGAGGCGCCGTTTTGGACTTTATTATTAGTGATATCACCTATTCGAATATGTGATATCACCTATTCGAATGGGTGATATCACCTATTCGTTCTGAAATGGTGATATCATGCATTCGAATGCGTGATATCACCTATTTGAATACATGATATCATCAATTCAATACAAATAGGTGATATCACCAATTAGAATAGGTGATATCACGCATTCGAAGGCATGATATCACCTATTCGAATGCATGATATCACCGTTTCAGTGTCGAATTGGTGATATCACCCATTCAAATAGGTGATATCATGCATTCGAATAGGTGATATCACCTATTTGATTAGGTGATATCACGTATTCAAATAGGTGATATCACTAAGTGGTAATAAAATCCCCAATGGCACCCCATGCGCTTTTTTGGACTTTATTACCATTTAGTGATATAACCTATTCGAATATGTGATATCACCTATACAAATGCATGATATCACCTATTGGAATGGGTGATATCACCTATTTGTTCTGAAATTGTGATATAATGCATTCAAATGCATGATATCACCTATTTGAATACATGATATAATCAATTCAATACAAATAGGTGATATCACCCATTCAAATAGGTGATATCACCCATTCGAATAGGTGATATCATGCATTCGAATAGGTGATATCACCCATTCGAATAGGTGATATCATGCATTCGAATAGGTGATATCATGTATTCAAATAGGTGATATCACTCAGTTAAGCGAAAGGGTGATATCACCTATACAGCCTTGACCGTGAACGTGGGATTGAGAAACGTCTATGCATGTGTGTGGTTTCCGGTCGCAGTGAACTTGCACCACATGCGGGGTACCAGCGGCTCTGAACAGGGGAAAATCAGCTGTTTCGGCAAAATGGATTTCTTGAAGTTGAAGATCTTGTTTTCAACACATAACCACGCCATACACACATAACTTCTGTTTCCCTCCATGGAATGTTTTCATATTTTGCTCATGTGTTCTTGTCACCATCCTGCTTCATTCTGCATCAGATGCATCACCCCGCCCAGCCCCAAGGTCAAGGTCGTTTACTTATATCTTTGATTCAGTACATGCGACCAAGTTTCTCCAGTCTATTATAACTTTAGTTTGCCTCGATGCAATCTTTTCATATTTGGCTCATGTCTTCTTATTATCATAATGCTTCATCATGCACAAGATGCTCCACCCCGCCCAACCCCAAGGTCAAGGTCATTCACATATGACTAATTGCGACCAAGTTTCTTCAGTCTGCTGTAACTTCTGTTTCCCTCCATGGAATATTTTCATATTTGGATCAAGTCTTCTTGTTATTTATACACTGGATACATACGAACATACTCCACCCACCAATACTACGACCTTAACCTTTGATCATGACCATTTCACCTTTAAATGTTTACTTAGCAGTTTTGGACAAATCTATGTGCACGTTTCTCAATCCCACGTTCACGGTCAAGGCTGTATAGGTTGATATCACCCTTTCGCTTAACTGAGTGATATCACCTATTCGCTCGAATGGGTGATATCACCTATTCGAAAGGGTGATATATATGGGGTGCTGTTTGGGACTTTAATACCACTTAGTGATATCACCTATTTGAATACATGATATCACCTATTCGAATGCATGATATCACCTATTCGAATTCCTTTTCGGCTACTGTCGTAATATATCGGATTATTTCCGATCATTACCGAGCTATAATTCAGAGCGCCACCTGTTATCATAATGGTACATTGCATATTATGCTAACTTGCATAGTGCATGGTGCTAATTGACATCGGTGATTGCAGTTTCCAAGTGAGATCCGTAGTTACATTTGTATTACATTTGTAATAAGCAATATTGGGTAGTGCATATTTCTAATACATTGGTTATACTGCCTATTGCGTAACTATAAGGACACAACATGTAGTCTTGTAGAACATTAATGTGTACATGTAAGTAGTCAGTTGTTATCAATACAATTCAACACACGCCACATGTATTATGATACATACAATAAGGAAAGTAAATTACCACCACCAATGATCACCAATGTGTAAATAAGATGCATGTAGATCCAATTAAATGAATGACTCTGTAATGACCCGATTGTCATCATGACGAATGCAACACGCATTATACACTAGACAGTAGTCAATAGTCATTACAAAGGATACAAGTATACACATGTCACATGGACCAGTAATTACACGAATGTAATAGTAAGTACAAATGATACAACAGTACACATGCCACATGGAACAGTAATTGAACACATGTGATGTCCATTGTAAGTAAGCAAAACTGAGTACATAGGATGTATTTATTGCAGAAATATTGTTCCATAAGTATGCATACCACCTTATAAAATTTAAACACAAACCCGTATACAATGACCTCGCATGTGAAATTGTCCCCAGGTACTCCGGTTTCCTCACCATAAATCTCACGGAGTAATGCAGTTTAGGCTGGAATTGGACGCCCGCGTTACTATAGGAATGAATGGCCTTTTTGTGGAATTTATCGGGGTATACACTTGGAAAAGTCGCGGGAATACTGGACGAAGGCCTTCGTCCAGTATTGCCGCGACTTTTCCAAGTTTATATCCCCGATAAATTCCACAAAAAGGCCATTCATTCCTTATAATTCCAGAATTTGAAATAAATTCATCAAGAAAATGTGTTTATTTTCCGTTTTCTTAAGAATTATTTTCGCTGCGCCCCACGGTTACGGAAAGTAGTTCGGCGTGGGAGTTTACTGGGATATAAATTTTGGACAGAGACTTGGTACGGGCCAATCAAATGTTAGGGAATTGTGTATATACTTTTGTGCTGGAATTATTCTAGATTAAACGTCATTGACTGTAATCTGCATCGTATGAAATCAAATTTTCAAATTTCAGACCATAACCGGTGGTATGGTACGTGACACTTTCCGTGTCAATTTTACTATAAGCTGTCATACAGTGGAACTTCTCTAAACTGGACACCGAGAAAACACCCGTGATCTTATGTTTTATGAGTTTCTTGGTCATTTATCTCGGGTGATAAATAGAGAATAGTAGGTTAGTGCCGTGAATGGGAAAAAATATCCGGCAAGGCTCAAGCATTTCTTTATTTCTCATCAGAAGTATATGTTGTGACCACTCATTTGAACCGTCTCGCCGAAACGGTTCAAATGAGTGGTCACAACATATACTTTGGTTCAGAAATAAGGAAAATAGATAGAGAATAGTAGGTTAGTGCCGTGAATGGGAAAAAATATCTGGCAAGGCTCAAGAATTTCTTTATTTCTCATCAGAAGTATATGTTGTGACCACTCATTTGAACCGTCTCGCCCGAGACGGTTCAAATGAGTGGTCACAGCATATACTTTGGTTCAGAAATAAGGAAAATAGATAGAGAATAGTAGGTTAGTGCCGTGAATGTGAAAAATATCTGGCAAGGCTCAGGAAACGGGATGGGCGAGGCTCTGCCGAGCAAATCCCGTTTCCGTGCCGCGCCAGATATTTTTCCCATTCACGGCACTAACCTACTATTTTATTTATCCCGTCAACACCTACTAATGGCTTTAAAATGCAAAAAAAAAAAATAGCCTCAGTCACCGCATATATTCATACGCAGTGATTAGGTCGTATTGACAGGATATCAAAAATGTTTCACGGCACAGTGTTTCACGGCACATACAGTAGCGCTTTTCTGCAGGTCAACTATACGTACTATACCAATACTATACGTATACGATACCAATACGATGTTTTCTATACGATATGCATACAATATAAACGTACGGTATGTTTGTACCGTACATACCAACCAATATCGTATAGATATACCATTCAAATCGTACGTTTATACGATTGTAATACATGTGTATAATTCTGGTACGTTTGTATCGTACAAACACACCAGATTATGGTATATTCATATCATATCCGTAAGGATATATCGTATATACGAACGGATATCGTATGTTTGTATAATATTCGTATAGTACGTTTGTACTATACGATGATACGGTACAAACATACCAATATTATATGATCATACGATATGCTCATTAAATATACCAATACTATACGATTACGATATGTATACGATATTAGTATATACAAATAGGTAAGGAGCAGAAAAGCGCTACTGTACACACTGCGTTGACGATATAATGTCTGTTCATGCTCGCATAGTACACAACTAAGGCTCAGAATAACCAAATGCCTGATTTACAGTGAAACCTCTCTAAATTGGACACCCTGGGGACCTCCCAGGGTGTCCGGTTTAGAGAGGTTTCTATGTATTTATCTCGGATGGCTAAACAACTGCTAGCCTGATACTTGCACGCGTCACTCCCTGCATCTCACTAATATACGTACAGTGAAACCTCTCTAAACCGGTTTAGAGAGGTTTCACTGTAAATCAGGAATTTGATAATTCTCTGTCATAGTTGTGTAGTATACGATCGAGAACAGACATTATCACCTGAGATAAATGATCAAGAAACACACGTGTCCATTATCTCGCCGTTGTTGAACGAACTGTTCGCTGCATGGGAATGAAATATACAGTGAAACCTCTCTAGAACAAAAACACACCCTTTTCATAAATGGACTGGTCTGAAAACGATTGGATCGGCTGCAAAATTAACATATCAACCTCCATTCTAGTTGCTTAGGGGTGAAAGGGTTAATCTGCTAGGTAAAAATATAGAAATCATTGTACGATCGAACATCGATCGACCGCTGAGGTCCAATTCAATATACAGTGAAACCTCTCTAAACCGGACACCCTGGGAGGTCCCCAGGGTGTCCGGCTTATAGAGGTGTCACTGTAGATCGGGCATTTGATAATTCTGAGCCACAGCTGTGTGCTATGCGATCATGAACATACATTATCACCGGAGATAAATGACCAAGAAACACAAGGAAAATAAGATCACTGATGTTTCTTGGTGTCCTGTTTAGAGAGGTTCCACTGTGTAAGTTATTGTTCACATATTGTATTTTTAAGGAATTAAATGCGAGGGAGCGCTAGCGACCGCAGCATTTATTTCCTGAAAAATACAATATGTGAACAATAACTGACTTATAGTTCAGCCAATTCTACAATGCAACGTCCCATCCGAGTATTGATTTTCCATTTCCTGTTGAACAGGTAATCATTAAATCTGGTAATACACAACTTATTGGCGTTAAACGCTGCAAACAAATATGTATTCAATTTATAATTAAATGTTCAGCGCTATATTTAGAACTGATTGTATGCCCAGTTGTCATCAGTTCACGAGACGTTAAAGCATATTAATATGACGGGGGATTACAGTCAATAACGCGAGGGTAGCTCGCGAGTTAAAATACAGCACGCGAGATCTTAAATAGCTCGCGTGCTTCTTTTACCTCGTGTGGTAAATGTAGCTCGCGTGCTACTAATTACAAGCTCGTGTGGTACATTAAGCACGCGAGCTTGCAATTAGTAGCACGCGTGGTAAATGTTGCTCGCGTGCTAATGAAGGGGCAAGACAGTCAATACACGACGTTTTACTGTAGCTCGCGTGGGTCTTGTACCTCGCGTGCTAAAGTAACCACGCGTGCTATTGCTTAGGCTCGCGAGCTGAAGAATGGCTCGTGTGCATATTGTAGCTCGCGGCCTACAATGACCACGCGAGCTCTTTTAAGGGCTCGTGTGCTATAATGGCTCGTGTGGGTCTTGTACCTCGCGTGCTAAAGTAACCACGCGTGCTGTTGTTTAGGCTCGCGTGCTGAAGAATGGCTCGTGTGCATATTGTAGCTCGCGTCCTACAATGACCACGCGAGCTATTTTAAGGGCTCGTGTGCTATAATGGCTCGCGTGGGTCTTATATCTCGCGTGCTAATGTAACCACGCGTGCTGTTGTTTAGGCTCGCGTGCTGAAGAATGGCTCATGTGCATATAGTAGCTCGCGTCATACAATGACCACGCGAGCTATTTTAAGGGCTCGTGTGCTATAATGGCTCGCGTGGGTCTTGTTCCTCGCGTGCTAAAGTAACCACGCGTGCTGTTGTTTAGGCTCGTGTGCTGAAGAATGGCTCGTGTGCATATTGTAGCTCGCGTCATACAATAACCACGCGAGTTATTTTAAGGGCTCGTGTGCTATAATGGCTCGCGTGGGTCTTGTACCTCGCGTGCTCAAGTAACCACGCGTGCTGTTGTTTAGGCTCGCGTGCTGAAGAATGGCTCGTGTGCATATTGTAGCTCGCGTCCTACAATGACCACGCGAGCTCTTTTAAGGGCTCGTGTGGTTACAATTCAGCTCGTGTGGTAGTAACAACCAATCACAACGTCTGTTACAAATATATCCGGGCCGCCATTTAAACCTGTCCGAAAAACAACAGCAGCATGGTCAGAGTCCGCTTCCATTTTGTTGTTGTTGTTGTATATCTGAGATTCAGCCGCTGACTTAATAGTTGTTCGCTTTGTTGATTAGGGCCATGCAGAATGTATATTACGGTACTATTTGGCATGTAAGCCCAAATATTTATGGTGATTTCGTATAAAAATAAAAGCTGACCGACCCTACGTAGTAAATCCGGGACCGTTGCCCGCACCACATTTTCATTTATTTCGCCTATTTTGCAAGGTAAATTGTACACGCATCACCGGTGCGATGAGGTGGTGGTCCTCCTCTCCAATGAAATGTTTAAACCTACAACACCATAGAGGCGACTTCCTGGCATATGGGCCTCCGTTTTCACCTATTGAATATTGCATAAGTACAGTGTATGCCTATATATATCCTGCAAGGCATGTAACGCATCGCTGGTGCAAAGGGTGGTAGGTGAGGTCCTCCAAGAAAACTTTGAAACATACAACACTGTAGACGCGATTTATCGGTACATTTACCAGTTTTCAACTGATTTTTCCCGGCACCCGGAATTTGCTGGCGTACGGAATACTAAACACTACGAGTACAATCGTCGCGTACGGCGTACTGTAGCTCGGCGTACGGAATACCCTCTAATTAGGACGGAATCTGGCGTACGCAAAGGGCAATATACCCCTCACGAATACTGCTTGGGAACTACCCCAATAATTAGGTATTTTACTGTGTTTCTAATGGTAAGTCATGACATTGTGTATACAATGTGTGGCAGGTGAAATTATTATGGCGAATTATTATATGGGAATAGATATTACAAAAACCTGCGTATTTGTTATGTATATTCCCATCCAGTCTATAACCAGTGTCATCTGCCGTCAATAGTGTAAAACGTAATACTTTTATGTAGCATACTGAACTGTTCTATTTCAGTACTTATTGGCTGCACTATTGTTCTACTATCACGTGACTAACACTGGAATGCATGTTGTATGCGCACGCAACACAGCGCACTTTTTCATTCGACGCCATTCTCTTCACATCGCCATTGTACATGTAAAATATATTAAAATAATTGTCTGGTAAATATTGTATTTACAGGTAAAGTTTCGGTATACTATTGTGTATTCTGTATTGTCTTGTTTCTAGAGATATGTGCAATATAAATATCAATTTATATTGCAAATATCGGTGGAAATTCATTCAGAAATCGGGAACCGTGTATTGACTTGTATTGGCACTTTTTCATTCGACGCCATTCTCTTCACATCGCCATTGTACATGTAAAATATATATTAAAATAATTGTCTGGTAAATATTGTATTTGCAGTTCTGCGCATCCCACTGTGACTAGTGACATCGCTCCAGATAGAGAACATTCACAAACACTTTACCGGCCTTTTTGGGGAGGTTTCCCAGAGTAAGGGGAGGGGGAATAAGAGCCAGACCGGCCACAAATGATTGGATAAATTAAAGTACCACCCTTATGCACCTATAAATGTCGTCACCGCCCTGTGGGTGTGTGTTGGGCAGCCGGCACGGCACCCACGTGAAATTAGACAACAAAATATTCCAGATACCCGGGAATTAGACAGCCCATTACGCTCTATGGTGGGGCAATTAGACGTCCACCAACATCGCAGATACAGGCTTCTATGGGGAAAAAACCGTCCGACCACCGGGAATTAGACACAAAATTAATCCAGACAGTCTGGAATTAGACAGTATATTTTAACTTTTGTCGAATTTCTCGGGGGTTGCTCGCCACCCCTCCGGTGATACGATACGATGTCAACTGAACACGAATTCATGATGCCTCCCCTTGAAAATGCACTCGCCGCTCGTGAGTTGATCTTTGAACAGTCAGCCTTTGTTGTTCATTTTATATACAGTTATGAGCGATTTTCGCTTATTGAAGCATGCTATTAAATAACCCGTCATGCATAGAGACCTACACATGTACATTGTACCAGGTATACATGTACATATAATTCCTTGTAATTCCACTACACTGCCGAGAGCTAACAACTGTACGAATTTATATCTCTGCATATCAGTGTAGGCCCCCCTTGCCAGACCGTACGGTCATGCTGATATGTGGCTACGATGGTCGCATATGTCGTGTAACCGACTGCTTGGCTGAGCTTACTCATAAAGTCGCACGAGTCTGTAACGGACCATGGTCACACTTCGCCAAAATGGACATAATTTTCATGAATTCTGAAAGATCGCCAATAGCCTATACTTATTGCTATACTTATATACTTATTAAGTAGGTATTTAATCTGCCTTCAAATCCACCTATCATGCATTTATGATTCACTGTAAATGGACACTAATGTTTATTATTGCTCAAAATAGGCCCAGCTGGTGTCTGTGATGGTGGCCTCTGTGCATGACCCCCCCTTGGGGGCCGGTACTAGCGTTGCTATCATAGACTCATTGATGGTTACATTTGAGATGGACTCAAGATAACATTGTGCTTCTAAATTAATGCTGTGCACTAATGTTGGTATAGTACATGTATCTGATGTCTCTGACGGCCACTCCAGTTCTTGCCTTTATGGGTCGAGTACTATACTTGCCCTCGGATACACCCATCATTTATTGATCACAGGCCGGTGTCCACCCAGACGGAAGATGGACTAAGCACACTTCTTACATTTTGATATACACATGTATGGCTTTGCCATTGCTACATCTGAAAAATATGAGGAAGATTGTAATGACAGAACAGATACTTATTATTTTAGTTCATTCCCTCGTATGTGATTGAAACATTATATTTGCCTAAAACATTTGCTAATTGATAAAGTAATAACAATGTTTAACAAAGCTTAGATGTTGTGCGTCCAAATGATATTAGGCCTGTATACTATGACAAATGAGTGTATGTATGCTCCCTGCTATAAATAAACTATTATAATATATTACGAGGCCAAGGACATACGCTCGACCAATCATCAGCTGTGGTGAATCATCTGTACACATATGTAAATTCTAACACTGACCTGGAACAATACATTTGCTAAATATGGTGGTAGTGTGTACTACATTTTACTATTATAGTGGACTTGTGAACCAAACAGCAGTAAGAACACACACACGTGTGGGTCATTGAATGTCAAAACCACACTGGCCTCGATTTTTGTCGAAATTGACCTACTGCGTATTTATTTTGAGTGTGGAATTTTGCGCTTTTCAATTTTCAATTTTGCGCTTTCCAATTTCTTTCTTTGCATAGCTCACACTGTGGGTCATGCACTAACTATGAATCTTATTTGATAAATAAATGTTACTTATTATGCATCTCTAAACTGTAAGCTGTATTTGGTAGACACATGCTATTTATAATAAATAGATATCTACATGCTGGTTCACTTGCCACTTTTTCACCTACATGTATGTGACAAAGGTTTCTCGGGGCGGTTATGGTGTACCACGAGGATATGGGGGCCGTGATTATTATACCATGAATTCTATTAAATGGAGCTGATGCTTGGAATTTGTTCGTTTAAAAGAAAAAAAAAACAACATTAACGTGCATTCGTGGCCAATGCTGATCCAGCTCTGACTGACATCTGTGCAGCCCGGACTGTATCACCACTGATCTCATGCACGACAGGTGTTCTGGGTCAGATTATTATTTTATAATAATAGTAATAACCCGCATGCCAAAAAATTAATCAGCCAAATCACACAAACCGGTTA
The DNA here is from genome assembly GCA_029237695.1 of Conchocele bisecta. Taxonomy (NCBI): domain Eukaryota; kingdom Metazoa; phylum Mollusca; class Bivalvia; order Lucinida; family Thyasiridae; genus Conchocele; species Conchocele bisecta. The sequence goes on along the minus strand of CM055275.1, from coordinate 18,846,963 downwards.
AAAAAAATGGACCATTCCCACAGACAGGTGCGGCGCAAAAAAAATAAGCGCCGAAATGTCAGTCTCGTATATAGCAACAAAAACAACAACAACAGTATTAACCATATATATTTGTAAAAGACGATGTGATTGGTTGTTACTACCACACGAGCTAAATTGTAACCACACGAGCCCTTAAAATAGCTCGCGTAGTCATTTTAGGACACGAGCTACAATATGCACACGAGCCATTCTTCAGCACGCGAGCCTAAACTACAGCACGCGTGGTTACTTTAGCACGCGAGGTACAAGACCCACGCGAGCCATTATAGCACACGAGCCTTTAAAAGACCTCGCGTGGTCATTGTAGAACGCGAGCTACAATATGCACACGAGCCATTCTTCAGCACGCGAGCCTGAACAACAGCACGCGTGGTTACTTTAGCACGCGAGGTACAAGACCCACACGAGCCATTATAGCACGCGAGCCCTTAAAATAGCTCGCGTGGTCATTGTAGGACGCGAGCTACAATATGCACACGAGCCATTCTTCAGCACGCGAGCCTAAACAACAGCACGCGTGGTTACTTTAGCACGCGAGGTACAAGACCCACGCGAGCCATTATAGCACGCGAGCCCTTAAATAGCTCGCGTGGTCATTGTAGGACGCGAGCTACAATATGCACACGAGCCATTCTTCAGCTCGCGAGCCTAAGCAACAGCACGCGTGGTTACTTTAGCACGCGAGGTATAAGACCCACGCAAGCTACAGTAAGACGTCGTGTATTGACTGCCTTGCCCCGTCATTAGCACGCGAGCAACATTTACCACGCGTGCTACTAATTACAAGCTCGCGTGCTTAATGTACCACACGAGCTACATTTACCACGTGAGGTAAAAGATTTTTTCATTAATAACAAAAAGTCACACCTCCCCCCAAAAATATGTGATGAATTTCCATCGAATATAGATTTTATTGCGAAAATATGAGTTTCATAATAATGACTTTTTAAATAATGTTTTATTTGTGGACCGATTTTTAAAAAATCTCGCCAGGTCTTGGAGTCAATTTCCAATTTTATTTTGATTGTTTGACCCTCCTGGTCAGCCTATTTCACACATATTGCAAAGTATACTTATCTTGCTATACGTACACTTTGAGGGAGAACTTTTCAATTTAATGATAAACTTATTGTGGCTGTGATAATGTAATAAATTCAGTATAATAATTCTGTATACTTTTAATCATCAAATATATTCAGTCGTTGGTTCTATATGAAATAATGCATTTCGGGGAAAATAAATGATTACTCCCTCAAAATACACTTTGCTAGATAAGTATGCTTTGCAATTTTGGTGAAATCGGCTACAGAGCTTTTGCTATAAGTCCTTAACCCTTTGAACCCGAAATCCTGCTATATCGGTTTATGCAAAAAGTGCAGATCCATATGAGCCGGCTCGTAACGAGCCGTCTCATCAGGATCTGCACATTTTGGAAGCAATTTTAATATTTTTGAGAACAAAAACAAAAACACCCCCTTTTCATAAATGTAGTTCTTATTCTAATACGTTCAATAAATCTTCTATCTCTCAAATGTGTTGTTGTTGTTGTTGTTGTTGTTGTTGTTGCTACCGGTCACCCTCTTCTTCCGTGTTGCCCTATGTTTCTTTTGCTGTCGGCTCAAGACAAAAATATAACAAAACAAAACAAACGTCTGTCATAATCGTTTAATACCTTTCTTCGTTGACAATACGACAATATCATTTTAATTATTATCAATCGAGAAATATCCATGTCTGCGATTGGTCAGATGCTGGTAAGGTGATCTTCTATATAAATGCATACTGACCATGCATGTTGACCCGAGAAAGTTGATTCAAAATGTCAATTGACCTAAAGGCGGAGCGACGTTGTGGATTGGCTAAAATCTCTTTGACGTCATTAAAATCCATGACGTTGCTAGTCATGTCACGCTCTTCACCAGCAACGACGCTGAACATGATGATTATGAATTGTGCCAAAAAGGCGTACAGCAAGATTAATCGTAATCATGGCAATGTTGACAACGTAAATTGATATTTATGCTATATTATTGAAAAAGAGACACATATGGGAATTTCTCAATTGATAATAAAACAATTATCACCTTGTCCTGTCGTATCGTTTTATCGACCCGATAAAAGTGATATCGACCTCGGACTGCGTCCTCGGTCGATATCACGTTTATCGGGTCGATACAACGACGTATTGACCTCGCAAGGAGATAAGGCCATGCCATTGTTTTTCTCTGCTAAGCGTTCACCCGGATGGCCAAATCCTACTTACATATCTGTTAAAACCAAACAAGGCATTGAAAAAAGAGAATGTAAATTTATGTTAACAACTTCCCCAACCCATTGCAAAGGGTTGAGGAAGATTTTAACATACATTTAAATTGCCGCTAAATAATAAGAAAACACTCTTATTAAACGTATTAAGTGTACATTCATGAACGGATTTAAAACGTAGACAAGTCCCAAATCAATTATTAAGTGTACATTCATGAACGGATTTAAAACGTCCCAAATCAATTTTCATATTACTTCACCAGTAAGTAGTGTAAAATAGCTTACACAGTTTGTTTGTCTTTTCATAGAACCAATCTCAAAACCTACCCGCACGCGGACGCTTAACAGAGTAAGAACTTTGTATGGCCGAATTGTATATTAATAAAGACCCTGATGTTGCACATACCTGTACATTTTTCTTTTTTTATCTTTTCTTGAATTTTCGAGATCTTTTCTTGAATTTTCAAGTTATTTTCTTGAATTTTCAAGATCTTTTCTTGAAATTTCAAGAAAAGATCTTGAAAATTCAAGAAAAGAACTTGAAAATTCAAGAAAACATCTTGAATAAATGGAAATTAAAAAAAAGTGAAGTGGCCCTAATGGGCTTCCGTATACCTGTCCTTATCGGATTTCAGCGAAATTTAATTCATCTCTAGTTCCCTTGATGCTTGTAAATCTAATAAATCAACAACATTTTATAGAATGTACAAACATGTCAGGAAATTTAAATTTTCATTTATTTCAAAATGATAATTGAATAAGTAGAAATTGTCTATTTAGCAGCACATGTTTCCTTATGCGATTTACTACAATCTGAGGGTAGTAGTTAAGTGTACATGTATTGCGTTAGTTATCCCAACCCATGCCATTAAAGAACCCGACGAAGTTTAAAGGTACGTGCCCACTCAGTAGGCACAAAATGTTCTTCAAAGGAATTAAATAAGTGCATGAATGTGTCACTATTCAACCAGTTCTAAAAATACGAGTGCCCGCTATACACCATTACCCCATGTATTGATTGGCATTAGTATATACATTTTATATCAGACGTAAATTTCCAAACTGATATCAGGGGCAATAACCGTGTTTCCTTTAAACGTTAACGGACATGACTATTTATTCTCTGTTTTTATTTGTTGATGTGCAATGATCATACTTTATAATATATCGAAAATTTAATTTTGTTCAGATGACGCATTTAATTACAATGTAGTATAGATAATTAAACAAATTTCATGCCTCATTTGCATATGAAAATAGCTTGATACCACCGCGCGTCACTATCAGTAAAATATATATTACTAAATAGTAAATACATGGTTAGTGCCGTCGAATATAAAATATATTCGGTTGAGCCTTAGGCGGCGTCTACGCTTTGTAGATTCGGTACTCTATCTGATTAAATCTCCGATTTACTTACGATGAGCTTCAATATTGGCTGAGTTTAGAATACATGGATATGTCCATTACGATTACAATGCGTCATTATACGCATTGTAATCGTAATGGACATATCCATGTAGTTGGTTACGTGGCATACTGTATACTGTACAAATTGACAAAATTCAGATGAACCGACAGCGATTTCGATTTTAAAATTCGCCGTCATCTTGAATTTGCTGTTGAGACTGACCAATCAGATGCCACGATTAGGGGTCAAAGGTGAAAATGTAAGGCAAAAACGACACTTCATGTATATTAGGCTACTTCAGGTATATTAGGTTACTTCAGATATAAATAGCATTTATTCAACCTCCTTTAGTATGCTACATGGATCAATGGTTGCGGTATAAATGATATTATACCGCAACGATTGCTCCATGAATTGTGTCCATTTGTACAGTATATATGCTATATGCATTATGATTGTAATGCTTATTATGACAACTGTGTAGTCTAAAACCAGCAATTGTTGAAATGCATCGTAAATCAATCGGAGATTTAATCAGATACAATACCGAATCTACCTAGCGTGGACGCCGCCATTTTGCTTTGAATGACGTCGTTAGATTTGTGACGTATGGCGTGGGAATGACGTCAAAAGATGACGTCACGAACGTTCAACAATTAAATTTATTATGCGGTATAAATTAAATACATGATTAGTGCCGTCGAATATACAATATATTCGGTTTCGCCCCCAATAAAGCGGTCTAAGGCTCAACCGAATATATTTTATATTCGACGCCACTAACCATGTATTTACTATATATCTCTATAGTGGGCATTTGACATTTTTAGAACTGGTGGTAAAGTGACACAATTATACACTTATTTAATTCCTATCAAGAGCAGTTTGTGCCTACTGAGTGGGCATGTATCTTTAATGTTCATCTTATACTAGTACAGTAACGCATGCGTTTACACGTTGCGTTTTGGTTTGACCCAAGTTTGGACACGTTTGTTCTAAATATATTTTGTGGTTTTCCCATTTTTTTCTTCACTGCGCATGCGTTTAACGGTTTTTGAGTCCCAGGAAAATCCGTTTCGCTTTTTTTTTGCTTTAGAGAAAACGGCACGTCATGAAAAACACATCAATTTCATTGGATAAGAAGACCAGAAAACGGAAAACTGGTTTAACTCGTTAAAAAACGGGAAAACACATTCGCAACGGGAAAAGGGGGATTTGATTGGCTAATAGACGTGCAGGAAACACGCGTTTGGTCCAAGTGTTGGCCGACGTTTGGCCACGTGTTGACCCACGTTTCGATCACGCTCACATCTGTAGCTGATTTCACCAACATTGCAAAGTATACTTTTCTAGCAAAGTATACTTTGAGGGAGAAATTTTCAATTTTAGGACAAATTTATTATTTTTTATTATACTGAATTTATTACATTATCACAGCCATTTTGGCTGTGATAATGTAATACATTCAGTATAATAATTCTGCATACTTTTAATCATCAAATAAATGCAGTAGTTAGTTCTGTATGAAATAATGCATTTTGGGAAAAGTACATGATTACTCCGTCAAAGTTTACTTTGCTAGGAAAGTATACTTTGTAATGTTGATGAAATCGGCTGCTGGTGTCCATGTTGGACAGAAATGCATACGTTACTGTACATCGGAGACATTTCAATTTCGACATATCGCGACGGTTGTTTTCTTCTATGTGTGTAAACATGGTAGATGACGAACACATACTTATGAGACACGCTATTAAACCTAGGAACATGATTTTCAAATGAAATATATTTACACAAACTGAGATATTTTCAGTAAATGACATCGAACCATGACGACATTTCCAGAGTAAATGCGGAATATAATTGCACATGTGCTGTGAAAAGTTTGTCAACTTCCAACGTCATTTAAATATTTTTTCTTGAGATATCGCACATGTTCTTAGGTACAAAATCCATGCCATTCATTTTGTACCTCGGAACATTGCGCGATTTTTCATGAAATATATTTACTGAAACTGTGATATGTAAATGACGTTAAAAGATGAGGAAAGTTTCATAGCAAATGCGGAAATGTATTCCGCATTTGCTATGAAAATTTCGTCAACTTTCGACGTCATTAACGAAAAATACAGTAAAATTTGTAAATATTGTTATTGAGATATCGCACATGTTCTTATGTACAAAATCACGTGTCTCGTATCGCGTTAGTCGTGCCATTCATTTTGTACCTCGGAACATGAGCGATTTTTCATGAAATATATTTGCAGAAACTGTGATATTTTCTGTAAATGACGTCGAACGATGACGAAATTTTCTGAGCCAATCCGCATTTGCTATGAAAGTTTCGTCAACTTCCGATGTCAATTACGTAAACTATCCTAAAGTTTGTAAATATATTTATTCAGACATCGCGCATGTTCTTAGGTACAAAATCACATGACGGGTCTCAAATTATATCGCGTTAGTCGTCGTTCATGAAACCCACGATGTTTATATTTTCTTTTATATTTGTAAATAGGGAGACCTATCGCGTTAGTCGCCCCAGTTCATGCCATCCGCAAACCCCACGATATCTATATCTGTCATGACATTGACGCCAAACGGCGGCATGGGGAAACCTGACGGTTGATTATCGTCGTCGTCGTCGTCGTCGTCGTCGTCGTCATGGTGATGGTGGTGGTGGTGACGGTGGCTCCGACTGCTGCTGCTTCTGCCGCTGCTGCCGCTGTTGCTTCCACTGCTGCCAGGCTCCTCGCCGTCTGAAATTGTTGGTTGGTTGGTTGGTTGGTTGGTTGGTTGGTTGGTTGGTTGGTTGGTTGGTTGGTTGGTTGGTTGGTTGGTTGGTTGGTTGGTTGGTTGGTTGGTTGGTTGGTTGGTTGGTTGGTTGGTTGGTTGGTTGGTTGGTTGGTTGGTTGGTTGGTTGGTTGGTTGGTTGGTTGGTTGGTTGGTTGGTTGGTTGGTTGGTTGGTTGGTTGGTTGGTGGGCTGGTTGGTTGGTGGGCTGGTTGGTTGGTTTATGGCTTAGTTAGTTGGGTGGTTTGGTTTGTGGGTTAGGTTGTGGTTGGTTGGTTGTTTGGTTGGTTGGTTGGTTGGTGGTTGGTGGTTGGTTGGGTGGTTGGTTTGTGGGTTGGTTGGTTGGTTGGTTGGTTGGCTGGCTGGCTGGCTGGCTGGCTGGCTGGCTGGCTGGCTGGCTGGCTGGCTGGCTGGCTGGCTGGCTGGCTGGCTGGCTGGCTGGCTGGCTGGCTGGCTGGCTGGCTGGCTGGCTGGCTGGCTGGTTGCTCATTTACATGTTTTGTTCGTTGATTAATAGATTCATTCATTGATTTATTGGTCGCTTGATTGAGTGTTTGTTTAGTTTGTTGGGTGAATGAGTGGTTGGTCGGTCGATCGGTTGGTCGCTTGTTTTGTTTGCTGGATTAAAACAGTAGGTATTTCTTGACAAGCCTTGAAATTCCTACACGTTTCCTAGCGTCACCGTATAAACAGAGAATAGTAGGTCAGTGCCGTGAATGGGAAAAAATATGTGGCAAGGCTCAACAATTTCTTTATTTCCCATCAGAAGTATATGTAGTGACCACCATTTGAACCATCTCGCCGAGACGGTTCAAATGAGTGGTCACAACATATACTTAGGTTTAGAAATAAGGAACATAGATAGAGAATAGTAGGTTAGTGCCGTGAACGGGAAAACATATCTGGCAATGCTCAGGAAACGGGATGGGCGAGACTCTGCCTAGCACATCCCGTTTCCGTGCCGCGCCAGATATGTTTTCCCATTCACGGCACTAACCTACTATTCTATTTATCCCGTCAATACCTACAAATGGCTGTAAAATGCAAAAAATAGTATTGACTGGATATCAAAAATGTTTCACGGCACCACGGCACATACGCACTGTGTTGACGGGATAAACTTTATACTCACCTTGTATTATATACATGTATGCTACGGAGCCCTGCAGGGGACGTAGAATTCTTTTTTTTGTATTCATTCGTTCTCAAGAAATAACAATTAGTTCCCTCAATTTAACAATTTGTTTCCACGAAATAACAAATTGTTATATCGTGGGAACGAATTGTTAACTCGAGGGAACAACTTGTTACATTGAGGAAACGAATTGTCATTTCGTGGGAACGAATTGTTAATATCATGCACCTTGTTAAAATTACTTATAATTGTTCCCACAAAATGACAATTCGTTCCCTCGAATTAACAATTCGTTCCCTCGAATTAACAATTCGTTCCCACGATATAACAATTCGTTCCCACGAATTAACAATTCGTTCCCGTGGGAACGAATTGTTATTTCGTGGGAACGAATTGTTAAATTGAGGGAATTGTTAAATTGAGGGAACGAATTGTTATTTCGTGAGAACGAATTAATACAAAAAAAAAAGAATTCTACGTCCCCTGCGGGGCTCCGTAGCATCCTGTATTTCGTTGTCCGCTAGACACTAGCCAGGTCTATATTGAAACAATATCGACCTCATCAGGCTCGGCTCAGAAACTGTAGGAATTCCTCGTGAAGCCTCGGAATTCCTATGCGTTTACTAGCCTTGCCTGATCAACTTGATATCTAAAGACACTAGACTGGTATTCTCTAAGGCCACGTATTGTGTTTCATATTTAAGCTACTCGATTGATAATTTGGACGTGTAGTAGATATATAATGGGTGTTCTGCGATATAAAAAAATATATAAACAATTCTAAGTAATTTTAACAAGGTGCATGATCACGTGGTTACAACAACACCAACAATGGCTGAAAGTGTTGAAAGCGCGCCCACTCCAAAGTAAGTATTATTTGATAATTTGGTGGTCTCGGAACTTCGGCACATACGTATGTCGTTTTTTACAAAGAATCAATTTACGTGTCAGTAGCCAAAGTACCGATACCACCAAGTGCAGCTTAACAAGACGCGTTTGATGCGCCATGTTTCATCAAAATCCGTTACATAATAAGGACAACATAAAAGAATACGTACTTTGAATCGGAGGACTTATGGAAGTTTGAGTACTTGTTGTTGTTGTTGTAACCACGTGGTCATACACCTTGTTTCAGCCAAGGTTAGTAAAGCTAAGCCGTTGCTTTAAAATTACTTGTAATTGCTTAAAAGTGCTTATTTGCTAAGTAAATAACAATTATATATCTACTAATGTTTTTACTTCTGTGGCAATCTGCACTTTGTTGTTGTTGTTACTTACAATGGCAGTCTCCATGCTTCCCGCTGCCCCAGTAACCCTCGTCACACACACATTCGTAACCCCCGTGACAGTCGTCGAGGCATTTCGCATGCTGGTCACAATCGTCCATATCCTCCTCGCATTCGTTAACGTCTAAAAATAGAAATGGTGGTTTCTAAGGAACGAATTGTTATTCGTGGGAACGAATTAATAAACAATCCATGTCCCCTGCGGGACTCCGTATTCATCGTATTCGTCCACCCCTGTTTCGCATTCGTTGATATCTAAAACAGAAAGGGTGGTTTCTAGAAAATAGCATTAGTGTGGTCTTTAATTATATAAAGTTGTGGTCTTTAATTATAGAAATGATCGATACAATAGGAACGATGGTTAAAATATAAATGATCGTCTAGGCATTCTGCTCTCATCGCAGTCGTCATGCCTTATTAACCCTTTGCATGCTATCGGTGAAAATAAGAGCCAAATATGTCGTACAATTCTAATGAAATTCCACGGCATATTTTCATAGTTTTCAGAGAACAATAAGAATACACATATTAATGAAGTGTCGTTTGCTGCTATATTTGAACTATGTTTAGCCATTATTTTCCCAGCATGCAAAGAGATAAGTATCAGTAAACGGAACAATATGTTAGTGATTCCTTTACTCTCTGTTGTATTTTAACAGGGAGTAAAAACACATTCATTTAACTTATATATTTTTAATATATTTTTCATTTGCTGATAGTTGTTGGTATATTTTATTGTTACTTTTCAACCGGTGATGCACTCGTATGTTCCTACAAATATGTACAGTGCATCTTATACTTACTTTTACACGTGTGTCCATCGCCTTCAAAACCTTCCTTGCATGTGCACTGGTACGTTCCGAAAGCATCGACGCACACGGCATTCTCGTCGCATACATCCGGGTTGTCGCATTCTTGGATGTCTGTAGATAGAAACAGAGGTCACAAGGGGTCACAGAGCTCCAGATAAGGTGCATATTGGTGTATTTTACGGATTATTTTAGCTGAATACGCATTTATTACCAACAGTGGGTGTACACAATACTCACAGCAATGTGAGTAGTGGAAATAGAGAATAGTAGGTTAGTGCCGTGAATGGGAAAAAATATTTGGCAAGGCTCAGGAAACGGGATGGGCGAGGCTCTGCCGAGCACATCCCGTTTCCGTGCCGCGCCAGATATTTTTTTCCATTCACGGCACTAACCTACTATTCTATTTATCCCGTCAACACATATACATGGTTTTAAAATGCAAAGAAATAATCCCAGCAAGAGCACATATTCATACGCAGTGAGTAGGTCATATTGACAGGATATAAAAAATGTTTCACGGCAACGTGTTTCACGGCACATACGCACTGTGTTGACGGGATAAATACTGTAATAAAGTTGAAAATGTACTTAGCTGAGCTGCAAGAAGCAAAGCTCAACTAAGTAAATTTTCAACTGTATTACAGTATACAACAAATGAATAAGTAATAATACACTCAAACAATTGAATGTTTAAATTTGTTTTGATCATTTGTCCCTATTTAATAATGAAGAAAATCAATAATCCAGTTGTAAAAATAAAATACGCATTTAATTGAAATCAGGGGGTACAGTGCTCTTTAGACACAATCTAATCTTAGCTTATCTGGAGCCCTGAGGGTCAGTTGAAGAAGGGGCAAAACTCCATTATTGTTGGACTTAGCCATTTCTTTAACTGATACCTGCAATTGTAATGCCATTGGCTCCGCATGTTCAATGTTTGCTTGATTAGTAGACTGCTTCACCGATTTATTGGTTGATTGATTGATTGATCGGTTGGTTGATTGATTGATTGATTGATTGATTGGTTGATTGATTGATTGATTGATTGATTGATTGATTGATTGATTGATTGATTGACTGGTTGGTTGGTTGATTGATTGATTGCTGTGTAATTCCTCTTGTATTCCTACACTCGTCTCGCCTCTTACCCAGAAGTAACCAAATGGTTGAAATTACCCAATTGTCCGAACTAAACCAATATTCGAACTTACCCAATGTCCGGACTAACCCAATGTATCTGAACAGCCAGAATATCCGTCCTAACATCAGTTCCGAATTACTGACAGAGGCAAAACTAACATTATGCCTGATCTTACTCAATGTCCGATCTCACCCAATATCCGAACTAAACCAATGTCCAAACTAACCTAATGACTGAGTTAACCGAACGAACTAACTCAATGTCCGACCTCAAGCAATGTCCAAATTAATCCAATGTCCAAACTAACGCAATGTCTGAACCAACCCAATTTCCAAACTAACCCAATTGCCGACCTAAACCATGACCTAACTCGCGATCAAGTTAGTTTGAATAGTATCTATGTTCGGCCGTTGGGTTAGTTCGGCCATTAGTAATGGCCGAACTAAACGAATGTCCGGACCTACCTATTGTCCGACCTTACCTAATGTCCGATCTTACCTTCGCAGGTGTGTCCATCGCCGGTATACCCGTCTGGACACGCACAGTACCAGTTTTGGCCGAAGTCAACACAGTCGGCAAAGTTTGAGCAGTCAGTTGCGTCCGTCCCACACTCCACATTGTCTGCAAGAATATAGATTGATTTGTTGAATGACTGTTTTTGTTTGTTCGTCGATTTATTGACTGAATGCTTGACTGATTAGATAATTTATTACAACGAAGTGAAAATTGACATTCCATTGGTCTGTTGACGTCACATGACGTTACAGAATGATATCAGTGTAATGACGCAACGTAAACAAGTCCGCGTTCTGTCCATAGAATACGACGTCATCTAATGTCATTTTCGAGCATAAAACGTTACCTGATAAATAGAATACCAGGCTAGTGTGTTTTGATATCAAGTTTATCAGGTTCGGCTCGGAAACGGTAGGAATTCCACGGCAAGCCTCGGAATTCCTACGCGTTTCCTAGCCTTGCCTGATAAACTTAATATCAAAAGACACTAGCCTGGTATTCTCTATATCGTAAAGCAGTTAAGGGCAATATTGATCATAGTCCTGTCCTTGTTATGATAAAGTTTACTATTCGATATTTCAGATAACATAAAGAAAACGTTAAATAATATAGGAATGAATGAATGGCATTTTTGTGGAATTTATCGGGGTATAAACTTGGAAAAGTCGCGGGAATACTGGAAGAAGGCCGGAAGGAAAATGTGTTTATTTTCCGTTTTCTTAAGAATTATTTTAACTGCGCCTCAAGGTTACGGAAAGTAGTTCGGCGTGGGAGTTTACTGGGATATACATTTTGGACAGAGACTTGCTACGGGCCAATCAAATGTTAGGGAATTGTGTAAATATTTTTGTGCTGGAATTATTGAATGTTCGTCCGTCCCACACTTCACATCATCTGCAAGCATACTGATTGATTCATTGTTTGATTGATTGATTGATTTATCAAATGATTGATTTATTGAATAGTTATTGATTGAAATACCGATTTAATAATGGAAACTTACAAGTTACCTATGATTAATTGAATATTGTTATATGACTGCCGTTGTTCGACACCGCTCGAGTCGTGTTCACGTACAGCACGTGCTGTTTGACCATGGCTGTAGACAATGCTCATTCCGGGGCCAAGCCAACACCTACGTAATGACTGTGTCTCATGACGTTACTAGAACGCGCCATTACATCACTAGACCAGTTCACAACGGTTGCACTGACATTTTGAAATTGATGCGGTTACATCACGCGACGTGTACTGCGGCCCTGGAACATGTATATGTAAATCAGCTGTTTGAATGGAGCAGATTATCAAAGTACCGAAAGTACTGCATATATGCTCAAATTACACGATATTTCGGATGGAAATGTAAGAATAACGATCGACCATGTCCAGCCGTGGGTAAACCTTTGCTGTGCCCCTCGAGAACTGTTTGAACCCGCGGCCTACAGCCTTGGGGTTCAAACAGTTCCCTCGTACCACGGCAAACGTTTACCCACGGCTTGACATGGTCGAACCTTATATTTGATTGATTGAATAAATGATTGATTAACTGCATATTCAGGATCTGCACTGTTCGCCATTCCAGCAATGAAACCACAGTCATGCTTCTAACAAGTATTATTGGTCGCTATCAGGCTACAGGAGTATGCTATTTGATCAGGATCTACACTGGTCACTCATTCCATAAGCCCTATTTCACAGCCGCAACTATTGGACCGGTGATCTGTAAATAGACACGTCTACCTACCTTCACAGTTCGTTCCATCGCCAGAATAGCCCGGGGGACACGTACAGATGAAGCCCCCTGGGATATTATCACACTCCGCATTCGGATCGCAGATTGTGTTGTCGGAGACACAATCATCAATCTCTGAAAATGGTTTAACCCTTTCAACCCTAAATACCTGGAATTGACTGTGATATGTTACTTGAAGCATCAATCCAGTAGTCACAAAATGATTTTCAGACGAGTCCATTTATGACAAGGGCATCGTTATTACGAAGCTAATTAGCTTCGTAATAACGATGCCCTTGTTATAAATAGACTAGCTGGCAGCATTGGTAAAAAACAAAACAAAAATTGTTAACGCATTTGCTTTACAAAGCCTTACGAACATGGTGAGCATTAGTGATCACTGACCTTGACCTTGTATGGTCGGTCGTGGGTGTATGCAAAACAAATTACCATTCCTAGACTACGGACCATCGCATCGAGGGGGTCTGGGGCGTGGCTAACTGTCGGAGGCGATCCCAATACATAGGTTTACCCTATGTGAAAGTGGTTCATCAGTTATCTGCTAATTTCCATAGAGCGGTATATAAGAAAAAGAGTATTCATGTTTGTGTTCATCTCGTGGTGTGAAATGTCTATATCCATATTCATATTTTTGTTCATCTCGTGGTGTGAAATATGGACATTCCACACCACTCGATGAACATATATGTCATATTCCAGGCATGGGAGTGGAACACTATCCCCAATCCTGAAAATTTATTTGAGCAGCGGATTGCGGTGCGATTTGCTAGGAGGGTCTGGGGCATGCCCTCCCCCCCCCCCCCCATAATTTGTTTTCATTTATAGATGCTCTGTGCTTCATTCTGAGGTATATTTAGCATTAAATAGATCACATTTTCCCCTGAAAAAATATGCTATAATTAGGAAAAATTGGCAACATAATCCATTTCAATTTAAAATAATACTTGCAACAAGAAAGAAGTCAGTACATGTATAACAGGGATTCCGCTGGGGAAAATAAAAGAATCGCCACTTAAATTTTTTTTTTTTTTTTTTTCGAAAATTGTAGTTTTTGATCGCCATTCTCAACGGATTTACAAGATTCACAAAAGTGGTCCCAGGATTAATCCGGAAATTTCCCATGCCTGATATTCGTTGCAAAAGTATGAATATCCTCTATATCCTATCGGCGATAGTAACTGGAATAGACTGTGACTATGGACTGTGACTGTGGAAGAACTAATCCAGTAGTGATTTCCCCGACTACTGTCTGTTTCACGAAAGCTGCCCAAATTTTACGGCCATATAAACAATTGAAAAGCAATATTTTTTTGGATAATATTAAATTAAAGGAAAATTTAAGAATGAGTCTTCTTTTTATTTCGAAAAATTTGGTAAAATATTGATTTTATTTCGAAAAAACAATTTCCCCATGCTAAATCCCCAAAGACATCTTCACGGAGTGAAGATGTCTATGGGGATTTAACATGGGGAATTTTTTTTGAATTTTAGAAATACTGGACCGATTTTTAAAATGTAACTTTTGTTATCTTAGTTAGATCATATCCAAGCTATTTAGTCAGGTTTCGGAGTCAATTTCCAAATTTTTTCGTTTTTTGACTCCTCCCACACTTCCTTTTCCCCCCATGTTAAATTCCTATAGAGAAATCAATTTTTCGTAATAAAATCAATATTTGACCAAATTTCAAGAAATAAAAGGAAGGGTCATTCTTAAATTTTCCTTTAATTTAATATTATCAAAAAAAAGAGTTTTTGAATGGTCTATGTAGCTGTAAAATTTGGGCAGCTTTCGTGAAACAGACAGTAGTTCAGAAACGTTGACATCTCTGGACAAGATTAACGCAGGCGGTTGTGTATAGTGGGGTATGACTGAAGTGCGCAATGGTGAATTTGGGCGAAATGGGCACAATGTTGATTTCGGGGCGAGGTGGAGTCTTAAATGGCACTTACCGACGCAGGGTTCACAGGGGTCATTTACCACTCTCTCGAATCCGGGCTGACAGACGCAGGTGTGTGAAGCCATATCACATATTGCGTGCCTCTCCGATATCTCAGACGGCTCATCACACGGCCCACACTGATCCGCTACAAAATATAGTTTCATTAATGATTTACAGCATGGCAGAATTGCTCCGCTACAAACTATAGTTCCTTTACAGTATGATAGAATTGCTCCGCTAAACATATAGTTCCATGTACAGAATGACGGAATTTCTCTGCCACAAACTATAGTTCCATTACAGTATGATGGAATTGCTCCGCTAAACTTATAGTTCCATGTACAGAATGACGGAAATGCTCCGCCACAAACTATAGTTCCATTTACAGTACGACAGCAATTCTCCGCTACAAAATGTAGTTGTGTCACTGTACGGATCTAGTAACTCAGGGGAAAATATATGTGCCTATGCCCGGATAGTTCAGTCGCTAGAGCGACCGCCTTGTACCGGTAAGCGGGAGGTGCCTGGTTCGTGTCCCGGGTCGGGTGCATATTTTTCTCTTCCTGTTACATTTGGCGCCCAACGTGGGGCCGTGACTGATACATATACTCCGAGATTGTCCCACAGATAATCACTGTTCCCAAAACAATATGTAATTCGAGGACAAATTTCAATTTGGCGGGGCGAGTATATCACGGTACGAATCTAGTAACTCAGGAGTAAAAATATGTGTCTATGCCCGGATAGCTCAGTTCGTAGAGCGACCGCCTTGTACCGATAAGCGGGAGGTGCCGGGTCGGGTGCACATTTTTCTCTTTCTGTAGCCGGAATGAATTTCATCCTAACCCCGCTTTAGCATTTGCCCCTTACCCTTTTCATTGTTTTGTCCCTTTGCGCATTTTATCGACTTTACATCCTGATACTTTGGAGCTCAGTAAAATTCCTGCCGGTTGTCAAAGTTTTCTCGAATTATGTTTTAGCGTTTTAATTCTTTCTTTTGGTAAGCAATTTGGTTCAAAGGTTCTTGAATTGTTATTTATCCCGTCAACGCAATGCCTATGTGCCGTGAAACACGGTGCCGTGAAACATATTTGATATCCAGTCAATACTATTTTTGCATTTTAAAGCCATTTTTAGGTGTTGACGGGATAAATAGAATAGTAGGTTAGTGCTGTGAATGGGAAAATATATCTGGCGCGGCACGGAAACGGGATGTGCTCGACAGAGCCTCGCCCATCCCGTTTCCTGAGCCTTGCCAGATATGCTTTCCTATTCACGGCATTAACCTACTATTCTCTATTTCATATCCTTATATACGTCTGCGCTGGTTGTGTTGAGTAGGTGATTGTTTATTCGTATTTGAAATGTCCGCCTCATCAGTGTTTACATTGTGAAAATCCCACAATGGCGCGAGATATGAATGTTGTTGGTGAACAGACTAACTGGGCATTGTGATATGACATGTTGCACTCACAATCCCTAATCCTTTCCAGTTTATACTGATGTCACTTTCACCACCTTTGGATTGACCGCACGATCACCTGCGAGAGAGGGAGCGTTTGGAGACTTCATCGAACGAGACACCCAGGCCCATTAACTTGGTAGGTTTCGAGTCATGTATTGTTATTAATACTACATTGAGTCTACATTCGTTCAATGAAAGACTGCGCAAGATTCCCCACCTGTATATGACCACTAGACTATCTAGCAATTATGGCATTAATGGAACTACATGTATAGTATTTATCATGGAGTAGGACTTGTATACAGTCAGGTATGTCTATCACAGAGTCAGATGTGTACGTCCGTCATTTAAGCTAATTAACCAGCCAGGTGTGATATTGTTTTATATGTTTACATATGATTATATGTGTTACTTGTATTTGGGATGGTGTGATCACGACATCTGGATGGGGCTATTTAACACGTTTACTTAGGACCTGTGATATTGTATATTTCAGAGTGGTTGGTTCGTTGGATAGGCCGTTTCGTTCGGCATCGTTCGTTTATGGGTAGTTCGGGAATGGTCGCTCGTTGTGTGGACGTTCGTTCAGCATCATCGTCATCCATTTGTTTCTTCTGATACAATAATTACTGTTGATTAGAGTATAGCCGTCCGTTGTCTTTGACCACCTCTCCCACACCAGTAGCCTATTTCATCAACATTGCAAAGTATACTTTAGTAGCAAAGTATACTTTGAGGGAGAAATTTTCTATTTTTTTTTTAATTTATTAATTTTTATTATACTGAATTTATTACATTATCACAGCCATTTAATGGCTGTGATAATGTAATAAATTCAGTATAATAATTCTGCATACTTTTAATCATGAAATATATGCATTTGTTAGTTCTATATGAAATAATGCATTTCAGGAAAAATAAATGATTACTCCCTCAAAGTATACTTTGCTAGTAAAGTATACTTTGTTAGTAAAGTATACTTTGCAATGTTGATGAAATAGGCTACTGGACATCATTAAAAGTGATCGAACTTACATGTCATCTTTATAGTTTATATAACGCCATATTATCACATAGAGGACAAGATAGAGGACACGATTACAGTTGAACTGACCGTATGATAGAATATGCATA
The DNA here is from genome assembly GCA_029237695.1 of Conchocele bisecta. Lineage (NCBI taxonomy): Eukaryota > Metazoa > Mollusca > Bivalvia > Lucinida > Thyasiridae > Conchocele > Conchocele bisecta. The sequence continues at coordinate 18,829,271 of CM055275.1, read as the reverse complement.
CATGTAGCTTTGAAGTTTTATCCGTTTTATCTGCTACAAAATATAGTTCTATCATATGATGGCCGACTGCGCAATAATACAAAGGGACTTGTGATACACATGGTGAAGTATTCTTACGCGTTTCCGAGCCTCATTTTGAAATAAAAAAGACACTAGCCTGATATCCTCTAATTCACTAAACTTCGTACGACTAAAATGTTCGTAAGTGCAAATTTAGGATAGTCTGGAAATTGCAATTGATGGATTTACATTTATTGTAAATCCAATAAATGTAAATCCAATAATTGTTTACAAGAAAACATTGTTAATGTGAAATTTACAGACTATAATAATTTTGCACTTACGAACATTTTAGTCGTACGAAGATTAGTGAAACGGAATGGATTTTGATATGTTGTTTTTGTAACCAATCCAATCATGACAAAATGAATTTCAGACCAGTCCATTTATGAACATGGGGGTGTTTTTGTTCTCAAAATTATGGAAATTACTTGCAAAAAGTGCAGATCCTGATGAGACGGCTTGTCATGAGCAGGCTCATTTGGATCTACACCTTGTGCCAATACCGCTATACAGGTATGTTATGGTGAAAGTGTTAAGGGGGATACGTACTCACCCGTGACATCCCCCTCTGTGTACGGGCATGGATACGTACCGAAACAGAACAGGAATCCGTCGCCGAAATATCCGTCATTACATTCACACTCGAACCCGCCTGGAATATCCATGCAGCTTGCCAGTGTGTGACACGGGTTAACGGAACAATCATCGATATCTGCAGATAAACAACAACAACTAAATATCAATTAGGGATTTTAATTAATATGTTAAGGTAGTTGTACCTTTCTTGTGGTATTTCTTTATCATTTTGAGATCGATCGCGTTTCAACATTCGTAATAGTTTTCGACCAATTTTCATGAATTCTTTGAAATACAAGTAATATCATACATATAATATTGTGACGTCATACCATAAAAGAAGCGACGTCATTAGTGAGACATATATTTTGAACCACCCTGTATATGGATTATTTGTGTAAGTAGCTATTGGTTTATTAGTAGTTTTTTTTATTAGATTTCCATTGATTTTACATGGGGCCACAAGAAGGGTACGACTACATTAAGGAGTGAGAAAGTCAGTAATCATAGTGTCAATGTCATATATGTAGTAGTTGAGGGTTATGTGCACATACTAACCAATTCTTAATGCTTTTAATAATGAATGTATACTTTTAACAACACCATACTTACGTATTTAATGCGGTGCCACGAAAAATAAGCGTGGACATGTCAATTACAACAACAACAACTAATTGTGCGCTTGGTTTTACACCCTTTTACTCTGGGACGAATGATGAATTGTGTGTATAGTCCCTGCTTTACTGCATCAACATTGTTCGCGGAGTGATTTAAACAATGATAAAGTGGTTAAAAAATTATGAACATTACGTGGCGGATTTTTGTTTCCATGACATTTGTTTTTATTTCTCTTGCTTTCTGCTGGACCCGGTTGCTCAAAGCCTCTGCAAGCTTACCAGATGTGAAGTTTAACATACATTTTGAGCAACATGGCCTTGGTTGGTAGGTAACCTAAGAGTGTATCCATTTTGCCTTTTGCCATCCCTACTTCGCGTTATTCACCAGCAGGGACCCAGTTTCACTAAAATTCGTGCGACTCAGAAGTTTGTCAGTAGAACATTGGAATGTAGAATAGCATTTACACTAAGATGCGATATTGGTAAATGTTTAGTGGATATATTCACATATAATGATGTGTAAATGCAGACGGAAAATGGAAGCATTAGTCAGAATCAAATTTAGAAACATCTTCGTACGAACTTCACATATTTACATACCTCAGACAAAACTGCATTGAGTTATTCGTATATTCGTGTCCGGTTTACATGGGTACAGCTTTAATATGATATCAATATCATGCACTCGCTCCTATAGACGAATTACAGTGGAGCCTCTCGAAACTGGACGAGGATAGTATGACTAAAATTAATAAAAGTGGTGCCTCTCTATACCGGACACCCTGGGACCACCCAGGGTGTCCGATATAGAGAGGTACCACTTTTATTAATTTTAGTCATACTATCCGCGTAGGTCAGTATATTCACTTTTATACACGCAAACTTGTTTGGAGGGCATACATGAAATACATGAAATACCGTGGAACCTCTATAAACCGGACGCCATGGGAGGTTCCCAGTGTGTCCGGTTTAGACAGGTACCACTATAAATAGCCTTACTGTCTTCACACGTAGAGTCAGAGCCGCCGGAATTGCATAATCACATGTAAAAGCAGACACAAACATGTCTTTGGGAACTTAAATATCAGAAGTATGCACGGTTAGAGGGTCGCCGCATGTATAGTGAATGAATTAAAGTGGAGAAACCCTCGGAGGTCCCCAGAATGTCCGGTTTAGAGAGGTTGCAATATAAACAGCCTTACCATCTTCACCAGTATGTGGCCTATAATGTACATACACAATGACAAGAACGCAACCATGAGCGCTGTAAAATCAGAATTAAGCCGGTACATAACAAGAGTTCCGAAGGTGACAATATACGCCCGTCGAGGCAAGGCCAGTCAACAAGAGGAGATAACTCACTGAAAATCAATAGGCTTTTTCATCTTGCCGTGATAAACATGTATACCGAATTTGGTTACGATCGGTGAAGTAGAACTTGAGTAATTATGTGGACAAGGATACAGAGTGCGAACATTAAAAATGGCCGCCAAGAGTAGATAAGTCATCGGAAATTGTGTGGACAAGCTGTGTCCGCCCGCCCGCCCGCCACCCGCCCACCCGCACACCCGCCCACCCGCCCGTCCGCCCGTACAAGATGAAGACATAATACATCCCGTTTTTTTCAAACGAGCGTATAAAAACAGCACACCCTGCGAGGTCCCAGAATTAGAGAGGTTCCACTATAAATAGCCTTACTATCTTCACATATAGATCCTGTGTAGCCTCTGTTGTTCATACACGATAACAAGAACGCAAGGAGACAATTCTAATGAAATACCAAGATGTGTTTTCAATTAGAAGCAAACTATTCAATATGTGCGGTCTGCTGGTGTGTAAACAGTAAACAGTAGTGTGATTCTATTTTACACAATTAAAGTTTTGAAATGATGGAGTGACAATACTTAATTAATTCCTTATCTGGAGCCCTGAGGTACATACAATGGCACAGTCTGGGAGGCACCAGGTTTAAAGAGGTTGCACTATGCAGCAGCATTTATAAATAGCAGACCGTGGCCGAATGGGAACAACGTCGGATTGCCGACCGGCGACCCGGGTTCGATTCAGGGTTCATTTCCAGGGCGGGCGTCAGTATTTCTTAGATACTTTGTACTTCCTGCACTACTAGTCCTTTCTCTAATAAGAGGTAGGCCGCCCTGGGGCCGGTTTCCTCGGTATCCACCTCCTTCCTTTCTCCCTTTCTTGGGGGACGACATGCAAGTTCATCGAGCCAGTGCCGTCGTTAAATCCAAGCATCTACATATGGTAGGCCTTGGATATCATGGCTGTGAAGGGCTAGTAGTTGGCTTAGACTTAATGGTTACAATGGGGATCGCAGCTAGTTATTTCCCTTTGCAAATCTATTTATAGAGTCATCGAGCCAATGCCGTCGTTAAATATAAGCATTTACATTTAAAATAGCCTTACCATCTTCACAGGAAGAGCCCGTGTAGCCTTGGTTACACATACACGTGAACGAGGATCCGGCAGGGGTACAGACCCCACCGTTCACACACGGATTTGGCTCGCAGCTGCTGTTTTCTGCAAGATAAATTGCCAATTTACATATGTCGCCGCTGTGACCAGTGTAGATCCAGATCAGCCTGTGCATCCGCACAGTCTGATCAGGATCTGCACTATTATTATTAAATCAATGAAACACCCGTATGCAACTAACGAACATGTATCCCATCGCTGCTGATTGGACCATAAACATGCACATGGAATATTAAGCCAATCGCTCATGCTGTAAACAATTCATATGAGAATGGAGAATGGAGAACCGCACACATATCTACTGTCTGTTCCACGTTTTGCTGCCGACGAACATTTGGCCATTAAACACCTTAAATCTACCAGATATTTAAAAGTAAGTACTTTTTCATCAATAACAATAACGTCTCCCTCCCCAGAAATTTTTATTTGATGAAATTCCATCAAATATTGATTTTATTGCGAAAAGAACGATTTTCCTGTGGGAATTTAACATGGGGAGTCAATTTCCAAACATTTTCGTTTTTTGATCCTGAAGGATCAAAAAACGAAAATTTTGGAAATTGACTCCGAAACCTGGCGAGATAGCTTGAAAATGATGTAACAAAGAAAAAAAGAATTAGATTTTGAAAATCGGTCCACAAATAAAAAACATATTTAAAAAAAATCTATTTTAGCTCCCATGTTAAATTCCCATAGGAAAATCAATTCATACAAGGGTTTGGCTCACAGCTTCTGTTTTCCGCAAAATAAATAGTTCCTCGGTATATCTATAATGGTAATCAATATGTTAGTGAACTATAAATTGTTCCTTTGATATAACCATACTATAAACTGTAGTGGACCACTATCCATACATGAAATTGGCTCAAACATGATGGTTTTATTTGGAAAATAAACTCGCTGCCGACATGGTATAATCTGTCTACTTTGTATACATGAATTTGACTCACAGCTACTGTCTTCTGTAAAATAAATAGAGGATATTCCAACGTACATGTTGGAATAACGTGAAATCATACACGAGTGTACGTCGGCTTCCGCGTAAACAACGAGTAAGCGAAACGAACGAGTTGTTTACGCGGAAGCTGACGTACACGAGTACAAGATTGAATATCCTATTTATTACATTTATGAACAACATTTTCGAACATAAAATCATTTTATAATGTTTCAGGGGCGTTTGCATCTGCGGATGGATTTTTGTGTGCGGTGATTATTTTAAGCTGCCTGCGGGAGAGTACACGCGGGAGAGTACACGCGGGTGATTACGGGTGTTCTCTTCACGGTGTATTTTTTGTAAGTTGACAATTATGGGTTTGATCTCACAGATAAATACATGCATATATTAGCTTGGAATGTAACATATAGAGGATATTCATATTTTTGCAACGAATATGACATATATGTTCATCGAGTGGTGTGGAATGTCCATATTTCACGAGTGCCGTTAAGAGTGGTGTGGAATGTCCATATTTCACGAGTGCCTGACGGCACTCGTGAAATATGGACATTCCACACCACTCGATGAACATATATGTCATATTCGTTGCAAAAATATGAATATTCTATTTATTATATACCGCTCCATGGAAATTAGCAGTTTGTTAGACGGTAGACGGTAATGAATGTGTATTTGCAGCCTATTTGCAGTCCGGCACTGCAGGTGCGCGCTATGAATATAGATAGCGAAAGTAGTCGTATTTTCACCGCAAGTTGTTTATTTCATCGATGAGAACATATGACTTTTATTTACATCGTATAACTATGTATTTCATGGGTAGCTATATAATAAAAATTGGTACACTTCATTTCAAATAGAGAATAGTAGGTTAGTGCCGTGAATGGGAAAAATATCTGGCAAGGCTTAGGAAACGGGATGGGCGAGGCTCTACCGAGCACATCCTGTTTCCGAGCCGCGCCAGATATTTTTCCCATTCACGGCACTAACCTATTTTCTATTTATCCCGCCAACACCTGCAAATAGCTTTACAATGCAATACAAATAACCCCAGCCACCGCACATATTCATACGCAGTGATTAGGTCGTATTGACAGGATATCAATAATGTTTCACGGCACCGTGTTTTACTGCACATACGCACTGTGTTGACGGGATAAAATGGGATATCGCAGTGTATTAACACAGTGTAATAAAACTAATAATACACTAGTGTAATAAATATGCAAATGAGCAGCTACAGAAAACATGTTAAATAATCAGTACAGCTTCAATGAATGATGATGTGTTTATTCAATAAATAAAATCTAACATTTTGTGTTGATTTAATTAATGCTCCCAGTGTATTAACACGGTGTAATAAAATCATATTACACTTGTGTAATAAAATTGCAAATTAGCTCGTTACATAAAACCTGTTTGGTGACCAGTACAGCTTCAATGTATGACGATGTGCTTATGTAATAAATGTATTCTACATTTGTGATAATATATCATATTTATTAAACTAGTGCACTAGGCTATGCCTCGTTTCTTATGAAATCAGTAAACTCGTTTAATAAATATCATCATCACTCATGTAAGGTCCACTATATATTTAATTAACTATGGCTAACAACTATTGTTTTCTGGACAATAACTGATCATATCATTTCGACACCTTAACATGTACCCTACCAGCGTAGAAATAGAGAATAGTAGGTTAGTGCCGTGAATGGGAACAAATATATGGCAAGGTTCAGGAAACGGGATGGGCGAGGCTCTGCCGAGCACATCTCGTTTCTGTGCCGCGCCAGATATGTTTTCCCATTCACGGCACTAACCTACTATTCTATTTATCCCGTCAACACCTACAAATCGGCTGTAAAATGCAAAAATAGTATTGACTGGATATCAAAAATGTTTCACGGCACCGTGTTTCACGGCACATACGCACTGTGCTGACGGCTTTTTGTGTAGTCTGCTGGAATAATATTTATAGGACGTTGTCATCCTATAAATGTGGGACGTATTGCATCAACTTTTATTAGATTTTCTGCCATATTATGTGCTGTAGGTGTCAAACCCTCCAAGTGGTGAAACTGTCCGATAACAAATACAAACGAAAATGCCGGAGGAGGCAACAAAATGCTCTGCCTAATATACTCTATAAAGAAGATCAGGGTAAGATATACTTAATCTAGATATTCAGTCACATGTATGATTCTATTACATTTGAAACAAACTATCATATTCTATATAGTTTGTCCTTAAGTACAAAAACACATGGCGTGTCTCAAATACATGTATTGTGACATCCATGCCGCCAGCCTCCTGCGTTAATCTTGCATATATGTAAACGTTTCAGAACATCTATTGGCAATGCACTCGCAATCAAGCAAATTTATTGTCTGAGCTTGAGCTTTTGCATTGTCTGAACGATTGCTTGTCTGAGCCTGAGCTATAGCACAGCTACAGCTCAGGCTCAGACAATCACTCTGCTTGCTTTCAGGCACAATATTCAAGTATTTTGTAATAAAGACACGGACAAATTTGGCAAGATTAGCGCAGTTTGTAGTGTTCTTCAGTGGAAACGCGTCAGCACCTTCACAGAGCACGTGACCGTCTCCAAAGTAACCGCTGCTGCACGTGCACTGGAACGTTCCCGCGGAGTTCTGGCAAGTTGCGTGAAGCACACAGGGGCTCGACGCGCATTCATTTATGTCTGTAACACAAACGTTTTGGCGAACATATTTCATATTTATCATGCTTATACAACTACGAATATATATTATGTTGGCTAAGTAAACATTTTAAATATGTATACATGTCAATGTATATGAAAACGTTTCAGTGAATAGTATTACATGCCTAAGAAGATATGCGACTTTTCAAGATATTTGTGGAATTCAGTTCCGCATTTATTTTGTTTACATTTTTTTTTTATAAACATATTTCATTAAATAGTAATTACATCATTTTCGGTATACAAGCAGTGTAAAGAGGATTGTAACGAAATATTGCTATCCACATTGTTTCCGCATTTGCTCTGAGCATTTCGTCAAATAGGATTTATACACACATTGTTGCTTTCTCCCCAATTCAACAATACTAAAATATCTTTCTGTAAATATTTTTCATGAAAAACCTCACATCTTCTTAGGAACAAAATCACAAGAGTTGTCTCATATACAATGACAGTATGTCGTGTTTCCTAATCTACATACCCTGACACACGAGCATGTATTCGATCTCTGGTAACCACGTATCTATTGCACATTCACTGTATTATATAGGTATCTAGATAAGTATCTCAGTCTAAAAATAGATCATTATATGCATGCTTATTAGCCGCCATTTTGTTTGTTTGACCCTACACAGGCACACATACTACTTATACGGACCTTGGCAGGTCGTTCCGTCGCCAGTGAAGCCTGTGTCACAGGCGCATGTATACGATCCTGGGTTGTTACTACACGTCGCATGTAGCACACAGGGGCTTGTGATGCACTCGTTGAAATCTGCAGAAAATAAATAAATACAGTGCAACCTCTCTACAACAGCCACTCATGGAAAGATGCAGAACTTGCTGTTGTAAAGAGGTGGCTGTTGTAGGGAGGTTAATGCTGACTTAATTTGGTCGTCCGCTGTTTATTTATAGATCGGCTATATATTGGTTATCCATCGGTTTGTGAACAAGTTGTAACCACCCTTTTCTCCTATATTCGGTAATCTACAAACGCGAAATTTGTTGTATCACTTCCAAACTACATCAACGGGATAATTTTTCATTTTTGGCCATTATCTCTGTTTAAAATTTAAATATAGCGAAATAACACAATTTGGCTATAAATAAACGTTTTAGCTACAAGAGTTCGGCGGTTTGCAATTTGGCTATAGATAAACGTTTTGTAAATACTGAAATCTTCTTTTTTTGATTGACTTATTTCGCCATCAAACATTTACTTTTCTATTGATTGCAAGGAAATAGCGATTCTGCGATTTCGGTCGGCTGCCAGCATGGTACCGGTAAACAGGTTATCTGTCGGTCGGTATAGTCGACTATACCGACCGACAGCCGACCTGTTTATCTGTACAATGCCGGCAGCCGACTGAAATCGCTGAATTGGTATTCCTGGGCCAGGGGTGTGGAATTTCTTCATCAGATTTGCTGGCACCTTTTGAAATTAAAATCATATACATATCCCAATTCAAAGCCATTTGTAATAGAAGCTAAACATGTATACTTTATCATTTATTCCATTATCATGATTATCACATAAAGCATGTAATAATAAAGTATAAACACTCCTAGTAAGCATGATATTACTTCTTTTCAATGGTAATATGACCAGTGTAGGCACAGATCAGCCTGCACATTCACATACAGGAGTGTGCTAGCAGATTAATATCCAGATTGATCAAACCCCATAAGGCCTTTTTCTCAAGCCACGGTCACATATACTTTTCTATATTTGTGATGCACCGTTAGAGAAACAGTCCACTTACTTCATTGGTGCTGCACTCCGTGCCGATGAAGATATGTCAAGACAATCCACTTGAAAGATACAATAGGCGACATTAATTGTAAAAAAATGTTTCAAAACGAGTAGTAATTTTATTGATTTTTTAACACTCATCTAGAAACATTTTATAATGGCGCATATTGTATTTTTCAAGTGGATTGTCTTACATTTTCCACCGGCGCAGAGTGCAGCACCAGTGTAATAATGATAATTAAGATGCGCCATGTGATTTTGTACCTACAAAAATGGGCGTAATTTCATAAAAAAATTACAAAATGTGCGATATTTACCTGGGATGACACCGAAGCTTGTCGAAATTTTCAGAGCAAATGCAGAATTTCATCAACTTTCAGCATATTTCATGAAATTGCCCACCTGTTTTTGTAGGTACAAAAGCACATGGTGCGTCTCGATTATCCAGACAGTATATCTGCATTGGCAATACTTACATTGAAGTTCACATACAGTACTTGCACACCAAATGTGAAAAGTTACAATATCCGACATGTACACATGTATTTATTTGTTTTTAGCTCACCTGAGCGAAGCTCATGTGAGCTATTGTTACCGCAATGTGTCCGTCCGTCGTCCGTCCGTCCGTGAACATTTTCAAACGTCTTCTCCTCGGTAACCATTGGGCCTATAGTCACCAAACTTCATGGTCATGGTCCTTAGGTAGGGGGATTACAAAATTGTTAAAATGACGTCATTACGTAATCCAAGATGGCCGCCGTCTAAAAATAGCACAAATTCTTCAAAAATGTTCTTCTCAAAAACCGCCAACCGGATTTCGACAAAACTTGGTACGAATGATCGATGTACAATGCTCTTTCAAAGTTGTTAAAATGGTGACCCCGGGGTCAAATTTTATTTTTGACCAAATATGCTCATGTCATATATCAAATTGAAGGTATCGATGAGGCGATTGCTCTGGTGCAATATTTGTCGGAATCGGATGATTATGTCATCCATGATGGCCACCAAATGTCAATTTATTCGAGATTTTGAACGTCTTTTTCTCAGGAACCACATGGCCGATGCTGGCAAAACTTCATAGTAAGATCATTGGGTGAAGCATTTTCAGATTTGGTCATTGCTTAATCCAAGATGACCGCCATCTAAAAATAGCACACATTTTTTAAAACACATGTTAACTCAATGTCACATTCTTCTCTGGTTTTCATGGAGTCTCGTGAACGAATTAGGGCCATTATGGCCCTCTTGTTAATATGTATCATGTATATGTTTCAGGAAAGAAGGCAGAGTTGTATGACCATCTTAACCCAAACTGGGCACCATCAGTTAATCTGGGCGGACAAAAGCGAGCATCATCTACATCAAGATATGATCGGCAGCAGGAAAAGAAGAGAAGGAAGCCAGCTGAATCCACAACTATTGTTGGACCTGATCACACTGAGACGGGTATGGATATGGGTGACAGCGTTGATGAAGACGGCGTTCAGTGACATACTGATGTTGATGGTCCACTCATGGAGGCTATGTCGCTGGAGCTGCAGGAACTGCGTACAGAGAATGGGGAGCTGAAGGAAAAAGTGGCCCATTTGGAAACTAAATTCACTGTAAGTTATTTTAAGGGTAGTGACGAGAAGGTGAAATATTTAACAGGATTACCGTCATTCACAGTTCTATCTATATTGTTTAATTTTCTGGAGCCTCACCTGCCATCCAGTCTGGTCATGCCAAAATTCAAGGTAATTATATTGACATTAGTGAAATTGCGACTAAATTTGTCAAATCTCTTTCTTGCGTATGAATTTGACACTACTCAATCAACAATATCTAGACTTTTTACACGGACAATTGACTGTATGTACAAGCGGCTAAAGAATCTCATAAGATGGCCAGAGCGCGAGACATTGAGAAAAACCATGCCAATGGAATTTAGGAAGTACTTCGGCCACAGGTGTGCAGTGATAATTGATTGTTTTGAGGTATTTGTTGAGAAACCAAGTGGTTTGAAAGCCAGAGCAGAACTCTGGTCTTCATACAAACACCACCACACTGTGAAATTTATAATTGGAATTACTCCTCAGGGCAGTGTGTCCTTCATATCGAAAGCATGGGGTGGTCGTGTGAGTGACAAGTTTGAGACAGAGAACAGTGACTTCCTGTCCAAGTTATTACCTGGGGATTTAGTGTTGGCGACCAGAGGATTTGATGTCAAGGACATTGTTGGTTCGGTAGCTGCAGAAGTGAAGATTCCAGCATTTACGAAAGGTCGTGATCAGCTATCCCCTCTGGACGTGGAATCAACGCGTAAACATGCCCACTCAATAATACATGTGGAACGGGTTATTGGTTCAGTTCGACAGAAATATACTATATTGAACGGTTGTCTTCCCATTAATTGTCTCATGAACAAAGATAAGTTTGGTAAGACGGTCACTGACAAAGTTTTTACCGTTTCGTGTGGACTAGTCAATTTGTATGATTTTAAGTGAACCAAATTGATCTACACTGGTCCTTGCACTCCTTCGTGTCCTTTTGTAAATACTGAAATCTTCTTTTTTTGATTCAATTATTTCGCCATCAAACATTTACTTTTCTCTTGATTGCAAGGAAATAGCGATTCTTCTATTTCGGTCGGCTGCCAGCATGGTACCGGTAAACAGGTTGTCTGTCGGTCGGTATAGTCGACTATACCGACCGACAGCCGACCTGTTTATCTGTACAATGCCGGCAGCCGACTGAAATCGCTGAATTGGTATTCCTGGGCCAGGGGTGTGGAATTTCTTCATCAGATTTGCTGGCACCTTTTGAAATTAAAATCATATACAAATCCCAATTCAAAACCATTTGTAATAGAAGCTAAACATGTATACTTTATCTTTTATTCCATTATCATGATTATCACATAAAGCATGTAATAATAAAGTATAAATACTCGTAGTAAGCATGATATTACTTCATTTCAATCGTAATATGTCCAGTGTAGGCACATATCAGCCTGCACATTCACATACAGGAGTGTGCTAGCAGATTAATATCCAGATTGATCAAACCCCATAAGGCCTTTTTCTCAAGCCACGGTCACATATACTTTTCTATATTTGTGATGCACAGTTAGAGAAACAGTCCACTTACTTCACTGGTGCTGCACTCCGTGCCGATGAAAATATTTCAAGACAATCCACTTGAAAGATACAATAGGCGCCATTAATTGTAAAAAAATGTTTCAAGACGAGTAGCAATTTTATTGATTTTTTAACACTCATCTAGAAACATTTTATAATGGCGCATATTGGATTTTTCAAGTGGATTTTCTTACATTTTCCACCGGCGCAGAGTGCAGCACCAGTATAATAATGATAATTAAGATGCGCCATGTGATTTTGTATCTACAAAAATGGGCGTAATTTCATAAAAAAATTACAAAATTTACGATATTTTCCTGGAATGACACCGAAGGTTGTCGAAATTTTCAGAGCAAATGCAAAATTCTATTCCGCATTTGCTTTGAGAATTTCATCAAACTGTTTGTAGGTATAAAATCACATGGTGCGTCTCGATTATTCAGACAGTATATCTGCATTGGCAATATATACATTGAAGTTCACAGACAGTACTTGCACACCAAATTAATAACCTTTTTACACGCTTGTTTTTCTTAAATTCTGGCATCTTTCTACAGTCTGGGCAATAGGTATATATATAAGATTCCGGCACCTCGTGTTAATTTATGGCACCCGGTTTTTATAAACTTGAATGTATAAGGTTTCCAAAAAATCCGGGTGCCATTTTTTTAAACAATGTTCCAGGTCATTTCAAGGTCATTGAACTTTATGCTTGACGGAAGTCGAAAATTGTCAATATATGAGCCAATAGGTAGGTCATGGTTCTTAACTTGGAAATTGGTGTAAGTTGTTCAAAAACAATTCAGATGGATATATTAAAGAATTTACGTAAACTACACTAATATTCAGTATATTATTATCATATTTTCAAGATGACCGCCAAAAATCGGGTATTTATGATATTTCGGTTGACTTGCTACATATTTGTGTAATGCTAAGCATCTTCACCTATATTCAAAGGTTAATTCTTTCAACCGGAATAATATTGCAGTTAATATACTCCATTGTCAGAAAACTCAAAATGGCCGCGAAGTAAATGGCTAATCCATAGTAGTTTACTAAATATAACTGGGAGAATTTGGTTGGGGAGGAAATCAACACTTCTCTCACTTTTCCCTGAGGTTCCGTAACTACTAAAATGTGGACATATATTGAACCCTGATTTGATCGGCTAATAACATCATGCACTGCATGACTTTTCAATTTACTTTCTTCGATAATTCTCATCAGCAACATGCTTTGGCAACATTTTAGAATCATTTCCAATGAAAATGATTCTAAAATGCTGTCAAAACATGTTTTTATTGAGAAAGAAGACAAAGCAACAGCAGACGACAATTTTCGTGTTCAGCAGTCTAAGGGTTAGATACAGAGGAAATCATCCATTTAGAATATAAAATAGTGGCTGTTATAGAGAGGGTGTTATTGTAGAGAGGTGGCCCGCGCGGGGAGGTTCGACTGTAGATAATTTATTATTCAGGGCACAAAGACAACACACCCTTAAATTGTATTCCACTAACAGTTCCCATTCTTTAGCAACATCATAATTATTTTGAAATGAGTCCACATTAAAAAAGAAAACTTTCTTTTAGCCAAACAAAAAAAAAAGGATTATTTCCGTTGACAATTTCCATTATTTAACATTACGATGCGATAATCAGGCGTGACCAAAGTTCGAAACTCCAGGATTTAAGGTGCTATGCAATACCAGTAGCGAATAAACAAACATATTGATATTGTCCGTTTATAATGAGGAAATACCCATCAGCTGATAAAGTATTATTGAAGTCTCTGAATTTTTACGGATAACTAATACAAAATAAGATATTGGGATGAGAAACATCTATAGACTTTTCCACTGTTTGCCTAACTGAGATTGCCTATCCGCGGGGTGTGACTTACCAGTACACGTAGATATCCCATTTCCGACATATCCGGTTGCACACTTGCAGGTGAAAGAGCCCACATTGTTTTCACACGTCGCTGAGCTCAGGCAAGGGTTGGAAGTACACTCATCTATATCTGTAGATTATATTTGAGACACGCCATGTGATGTTGTACAGTACCTTCGGACATCTGCGTAATTTCGAGATACGTTTACAAAATTTACAATATAATGGAGTAAAAAATTAACTAACTTTTCGGTGTGCAAGCGGAATTATATTGTTTGGTTGGTTGGCTGAGCTGGTTGATTGTGTTGGTTGGTTTGTTTCTGATTGCGTAGATATGCAGGATGATCTGGATCAACACTATAATGCTCCTTTTCATAACAAATCATGATACATTGGCACTTTTTACAAGCAATAATGCCCTAAACTGCACAATTTGGACCGTCTTTCTATAAATACATTCAACGGCAGATAACTATCTACGATCCCTCATTGCACATTCACCGTGTGGTACATGTACATGTATCTGACTATTATTCATATCTAAAAATACATGTAGATGATTCTATGGACGCTAATTAGCCGCCACTTTGTACGTTTTATACTGGGTCTTAAGAATATATTTTGGGTATGGCAAGTTTTTTTTAACCATTTCCCACCCTTACATATAAGACAACTAACTAATACGTGTATGTTTGTATGGAAGGTAATATCAGCCATAATTCTATTAGGCTTGATGCTTGCTTGCTGGTGACCTTCTAAGTTCTATCCGTCTTATTATAATTCTATGTGGCTTGATACTTGCTGACTGGTGCCATTACAACTTACTTTCATGCTATTTTATTCGTCATTCGTGGTTATGACATTTACAATCTTCTTGGTTGTAGTCTAAATTGCATATGCATTTGGCTTGATGCTTTATTCATTCGCACTGTTTCAATGCGTTTGTGTTGATTACTTGTAAGTGGCTTGTTGCTTCAGTCTTAGTGACATCCGGAGTTCCATTATTGATTATTGCATAGCTGTTTTGCCATGCGTTGTGTTACCTCGCTAAGCCACGCCCCTTGACAACAATAATTGCAACAGTAATTTGGGAACAACCATTATGACGCCAGGTGCGCTGCTAAAACTTAAAATAGTTCTCCCTAAAATGATTTAATATGCTGGTACCGGTCCTACAATGCGATGCTCTCTAAATTGGTTCCATGTCCCTAACGGTGTTGATGTATATTGATGCCGCCTTTTCTGTTGCGCCATGTTTAGGTTAAAAGACACCAAATAGATTTACTGTATAATGTAACCGAATTCCAGCCAGTCTTTCGTACTTTCACTATTCAAATGGATGTTGTGGGACCAACCTCGTCATGTCCCCCAATATTGTTTACATTATTTGGCCACGGAAACTCTTCAAATATGCTGAAAAAACACCCCCACCAACTGGGTAGTAATGGATCAAGCTTTGCAAGCAAACTGTGTATGTGACCTTAAATCACACGGACTATTTTTTATGCCGGACTACGTTTGTATACTCAATTTCTCTAACATTAAACCTAGAGTGTTACATGCCAGGTTATAATATAGGGAGACATGTTTTTCTTTATTCTTTCAATCTGACATTTTCTGGCAAAATGAACATTGATTTACCATTATCAGACGTACTAATTGACATTATTATACTTTTTATATCAAACGCGAAATGCCAGTTTGATATCAGGGGCGACAACCGGGTTCCCTTAAATTGATAACGGAAGCAACTATTTAATCCATTTATTTATTTGTTGATGTGCAATATCATACTTTATGATATGTCGATAACAATATTTATTCAGCATTTAGTTGATATAAATAATTTAATATTTGTGTAGCTGGCACTCGTAATTTTTAAAAGTGGTGGACTAGTTGCAATTATACACTTGTCCATATCTGTAACTTACTATAACAAGAGTTGTCAGAGGACAACGAAGCGCGCCCCTTGGCAGTAAAGGAACCGAGGGCACATTTTGAAAACACAACATGCTGGGTAAGGGAAACAAAAAGTATGAGCCATTTACCAGAGCGTGTTAAGGTTTCGAGCGTAGAAAGTATTTGACATTGACCCTGTGCTTAGCAGAGGTAGAGGACCCTTGAAGCAATGCGTGTGTGAAATATGAAGCAAATCCAAGCGGGCGGGCGGGCGGGCGGGCGGGCGGGCGGGCGGGCGGGCGGGCGGGCGGGCGGGCGGGCGGGCGTCGGGGGGCGGCGGGCGGGAGGGCGGGCGGGCGGGCGGGGGGCGGGGGGCCATAAGCGGGCTACCATCATTCTTCGGAAGGCGCGCTAAAAAAAATGGGATTGTTTTCAATTACGTACATATGTAATTTAATTATGAGGATACTGTATGTATAAAACATATTAGTAAGTCAAACACCATACATACATATGCAATTTAGTTAAAATAGGTTAGAGAATAACAAATGGTGCGAAATCGTCAAGAGGGTAAAAGTACTCCGGTATGAACAACATCGTGCGGGTGTTTTGAGGTCACTGACACAATTTGCTTGCAAATCTTGATCCATTACTACCTAGGTTCACTTGAGGAACATGTTGGTCATGTGATGTAAACAGAGTTTCCGTGGCCAAAAAAAAATGTAAACAATATTGGGGGACATGACGAGGTTGGAATTTTCTTTGTTAGGAGTAAGTAAACCTATTGTTTAATTCATGCAGAACCAGTACAGACCGGCTGCAGATCATGCACAAGTAGGTCTCACAACATCCATACGAATAGTGAAAGTAGGAGAGACTGGCCTTATCGGAAGGGATTCGGTTACAGTATATAGTAAAACTATTTGGTGTCTTCTAACCTATACTGTCATAATGTGTGAGTGAAATCTTACATCAACACCAGCATTGGAGGTGTGCCTCAAACAGCGAATCACATATTGTACTATTATTTAATCGTCGGAGGATTCCTAGCATTGACAGCAGTGCCATCTGGCGTCATAATGAGGCACTATATCACCACTATTGCTTGCGTCATTCGGCTTGTGACTTGATGCCTTCTACTTGCGGCTTTCCGCTTTCGGACTGTGGATTGATGCTTACTTCCTGCAGCTTTGTCCTTACTGCTTTCGGCCTTATTCAAACATGTTCAAAGTGCTAAGTGCTTTGTTCTTACTTTCTTTTGCAAATGATTAGTGCAATAAAAAAGGGACACGAATAAGGAATAAATTAATTGTAATGTAAATAAGACAAATGAACAAAGCAATCTGCAGAATGGACATGTAAGAAAGAAATATATAATACAACAAGCAGATTTCAAATGTAATAAATACAAATGACGAATGAAATAACATGAATATAAGTTGTAATGTCATCAGCACGCAAGCATCAAGTGACATAGAATTATGGCGGATATTACCTTCCATATGTTTGGGACCCAACTTATACATTCCCTGATATAAGTGGTCCCGTCACCAGTAAACCTCGTGTTACAGGATCTATTGCATATTCACCGTATGAAGCTCTGATCATTTTATAAACATATACATAGAGAATAGTGCCGTCAATGGGAAAAATATCCGGCAAGGCTCAAGAATTTCTTTATTTCTCATCAGAAGTATATGTTGTGACCACTCATTTGAACCGTCTCGCCGAGACGGTTCAAATGAGTGGTCACAACATATTCTTTGGTTCAGAAATAAGGAAAATAGATAGAGAATAGTAGGTTAGTGCCGTGAATGGGAAAACATATATGGCAAGGCTCAGGAAACGGGTTGGGCGAGGCTCTGCCGAGCACATCCCGTTTCCGTGCCACGCCAGATATTTTTTCCCATTCACGGCACTAACCTATTATTCTATTTATCCCGTCAACACCTACAAATGGCTGTAAAATGCATAAATAGTATTGACTGGATATCAAAAATGTTTCACGGCACCGTGTTTCACGGCACATACGCACTGTGTTGACGGGATAAATGTATCTATACAAGTATCCGGGGATTCCCTTTATAAAAATATATAATTGGCTAAATAGCCGCCATGATGTTTGATTGAACCCAAAGAGGCACACATACTACTTATACGTACCCTGGCAAGTAGTTCCGTCGCCAGTAAACCCCGTCCCACAGGCGCACGTATACGATCCCTGTGGTATGTTGCCCACAGGGGGTTGTAGTGCATTTGTTGACTTCATTTCCTGATTTCGCCACACCCCGTCCTCCAATCAACGGTAACTATGAGCTTTTAGCCCCGCCCACATTATGCTACTTCATATAGGATGGGCGTGTTATAAAGTTGCTATTGCAGGGAGCATGGGGAGTGGCGAAATAAAAACATAAAATATGTCCTAATTTCGCCACAACCAATCCTCCAATCAAAGGTAGCTATGACCTTTAGCCAGCACACGTTATGCTAATTCCTATAGGATGGGCGTGTAATAAACTTGCCGTTGCAGGCCGTGTTTGGATCGCCAGAGAACCCCGTCACACACTGGCAGGAGTAGGTGCCAATCGCGTTCACACAAATCGAGTTGTCCACGGTACACGGATTGTCGTCGCATTCGTCATCATCTGAAAATGTATGGTACACTAAATAGAGGACCTTACATGAGTGATGATTTATTATTAGCCGATCTATTTATAGATCGGCTAATATATTGGTCATCCATCGAATTATGAAAAAGTTTGTAGCAACCCTTTTCTCCGTTATTCGGTAATCTATGAACGCGAATTTTGCTGTATCACTTCCAAATTGCATCAAAGGAGAAAAGTTTGCATTTTTGGCAATTACCTCCGTTTAAAACTTTAAATATAGCCAAATAACACAATTTTGAATACGTTTATAATCGACCTCTGCTCAAAATCTCCTCCGACTAGCAACCCCAGCATCTCGGGTTTGTCCCATTGGATCGCGTATGCCCGTCATTTGACGCTAGTTAATATTCACAAAATGTTCCACCAATCAAAACGAAGAATTGCCCTTCATAGCGAACTTTGATTTGTTTACGTATCATGCAGGGATGGCAGGGATGCATCCAGCACGCGCGATTGCGGCAATCCCCCTTAATTATTGTCAATGCCGCAAATCGCGCAAAAAATCACGGATAGGTCCCTAGCTTTTTAAATGACCAGTGCGCACATTAAACAAACGTAATTGACTATTTAAACGCGCTGCGTATTTAAATCATTGGAAGGCGTGCAGTTCAATCGAGTTTGTGCGGCCGTTGAACGTAAGCTTCGAGTCGATTTAAACAATTTAAATCGATAAACAAGGGATAAACAAGTGACAACGTTAACATGTTCTGCTCCTGTTATGCTCCATTAAGAAGTAATAAGCTTATGGCAAATCATATTACTTTGGGGCCGAGCTACTAAAGTGACTGGTGTGGCATGGAAATATTGAGTTCTGATTTTGGGAATTTTCCTCATCGTGGACCCGTTTAATGCGGGATAGTACAACCCGTTCGCCCGGCCTTAAATGACCTTAGCTGTTGATAGGCCGTTAAACACCAATACTCACTCGCTCATTCATCCCCCCCCCCCCGAGACTCAGTAACTACTAAAATGCGGACATATATTGAACCCTGATTTGATCGGCTAATAATTGTTTCATGAGAAACGAGGCTATGCCGAGTTTCTTATTAAGTCAGTGAACAGAAATCGAGAGTGAAAGTGAATGGGTTTAACGTCCCACCAACAGCTAAGGTCATATAGAGACGGGACCACAGTTTAAAAACTCATCCGCTATACCAGGGGGATGGAAATAATATGAAAGTATTTTCGATGCCCTGTGGGCAACATGCCACGTGTAATAACACACAGGGATCGTATATGTGCGCCTGTGGGACGGGGTTTACTGGCGACGGAACTACTTGCCAGTGTATGTATAAGTAGTATGTGTGCCTTTTTGGGTTCAATCAAACAAAATGGCGGCTATTTAGCCAATATTATCCCGTCAACACAGTGCGTATGTGCCGTGAAACAAGGTGCCGTGAAACATTTTTGATATCCAGTCAATACTATTTTTGCATTTTACAGCCATTTGTAGGTGTTGACGGGATAAATAGAATAATAGGTTAGTGCCGTGAATGGGAAAAAATATCTGGCGCGGTACGGAAACGGGATGTGCTCGGCAGAGTCTCGCCCATCCAGTTTCTTGAGCCTTGCTAGATATTTTTCCCATTCACGGCCCTGACCTACTATTCTCTATCTATTTTCCTTATTTCTGAACCAAAGTATATGTTGTGACCACTCATTTGAACCGTCTCGGCAAGACGGTTCAAATGAGTGGTCACAACATATACTTCTGATGAGAAATAAAGAAATTCTTGAGCCTTGCCGGATATTTTTTCCCATTCACGGCACTAACCTACTATTCTCTATATACATGTACATGTTTATAAAGTGATCAGAGCTCCAGATCAAAAATGGCATGTTGGCAGTCCTTTAGAATCGTCTCATTATGATAATGTAATAATACGAAATGTCGTCTGCTATAGTGTCAAGGTGCATGATCACGTGGTTACAACAACAACAACAACAACAATTACTGAAACTTCCTTAAGTGCCTCCGATTCAAAGTATGTATATTGTTCTTATTATATAACGGATTTTAATGAAATACGGCGCATCAAACGCGTCTTATTAAGCTGCATTTGGTGGTCTGTGTACTTCGTGACCTGCAGTTGGTGGTCTCGGGACATCACATACTTATGTCATTTTTGCGAAGAATAGATTTCCATGTTTACTGTCAATAACGACATGGAAATCGATTCTTCACGACAAAAGTATATGATGGAGTTCAGAGACCACCAACTCAAAGACGCGTTTGCTGCGCCATATTTTATCAAAATCCGTGACATATTAAGGCAAATATCAAACACTATTTACTTTGGACAGTGTTGTCGTTGTGGTAACCACGTGATCATTCATCTTGAGTTAGATAAAGACCATTCTATGAAATAGGTATGAATTTCGAGAATATTAATGGACATTAAGATACTATTGAATTATTTCCCTTATTTCGCCGATATTGATTTCGAGAATCAGTCTGTAAATGACACAGAAGGTGGCCATATATAGCACATGTTATTTATCAGGCTTTAGAACCAGCTATGCATTGACAGAAGGCACGCTCACTGATATCAAATTGCCGCATACCGGATTGAATTTATAGAGGATATTCCATCGTACATTTTGAATAGCGGGAAATAATACACGAGTGTGCGTCGGCTTCTGCATAAGCAAAGAGTGAGCGTAGCGAACGAGTTGCTTGCACGGAATTTGATGGATACGAGCGTATTATTTCCGCTATTCAAACATGTACGATGGAATATAATATTTATTACACTTCCACGGCGGATACATTTGCACATTTAGTCTATTTTTGAGATTATAATCAATGAGTTGTGGTGTCTGCATGAATAGTTAAGCTTTTTGAAATCTGAATTACGCAGCTGTTTCTATGAACTAGATAAATTTGAGTGCAAGCGGAGAATGCGTTCAATCACTTTAACATTGTAGATTAGTCGAGGCTCTCCAAGTCTTCTTTATTTTGTAATACAAATTAAACATTTTGCATGGTTGCTCGCGGTTTCCAAGAAAGCACACGCGCAATTACGGGTGTTCTCTTCACGTGGCATTATTTGTAAGGAGTTGATTACGGGTTTTCTCTCACAGGAAAACCCTTGCGAATAACTCGCAAGAGTGTAATACATAAGAATATCCGATCCGGGTTGCAACGAATTAAAAACTGAAGTTTGATTAGTGAACAACGTCACATGGCGTTACCAAATGACGTCAGTGTCATGACGTAAGGTAAACAAGTGGCCGTTATTTTCTACGAAAATCACGTTATATACTATATACCATGCCGCTTCGTAATATCACGTTTCGGCGAGCCTCGGAATTCCGACTTTTTCAGAGCCGAACCTGGGGCCCGTTTCACTAAACTTCGTACGACTAATATCTTCGTAAATGCAAATTTAGGATCGTCTGGAAATTTCAATTGATGGTGGCTATTTACATTGCATATGCAGCCTTTGCTCAATAAATGTAAATCAAACAATTTTGTGAAATCATAATTTTGCACTTACGAACATTTTATTCGTACGAAGTTTAGTGAAACGGCCCCCTGGAAATTAATCTGGCATTCTCCGTTTGTTGCTGTTACTGCAGAAATGGAGCTTATGGGTTTTGCGGCCAGTGTAGATCCAGATCAGCCTGATCGGGATCTGCACTGTTCGCCATATAATGAAACACCCGTCTTGCTTCAAACAAGGAATATAGATCCTTATAAGTCTACAGGATTGTGGTATTTGATCAAGAGCTACACTGCTCACAAGTCCCATAATTTAACAAACTGGCATCGTGTGGTTTAGAGCAGCAAAAGTCACTCGTGACAAATTGCCTAACTGCATAACCTACGTGTGTATGTCATCATGTTGTGGAATCGACCTCCATAAGCCGAACTACATGCAGCCGATTTCACCAAAATTGTTAAGCATACTTATCTAGCTAAGTATACTTTGAGGGAGTAATCATTTATTTTTCCCGAAATGCAGTATAGAACTAACGACTGCATATATTTGATGATTAAAAGTATGCATACTTATTATACTGAATTTATAGTACATAAGTTTGTAATACAATAAGTTAATAAACTTTAATAAATTTATCCCTGAATTGACAATTTCTCCCTCAAAGATAAGTATTATTTGCAATTATGAAATTTAATTTTGAATTGAAATCGGCTACTGGAGAAAACAGGTGGAACTAACGTGCATGGACCATCGCTATCCACTGGGCATTCAGCCTATCGGAGTCAACTGTATCGAACTCAACACACCGGTGTTAAAAAAGTTCCCAGGATTAAAGGTAGAATGTTCTTTATAGGAATTAAATAATTGTATAATTGTGTCACTATTCCACCAGTTCTAAACATTACCAGTGGCCGCTGTACATATATAATCAGTTAGTAATATTTATGTTACCAATAGTGACGCGCGTTGTTATCAGGCTATTTTCGTATGCAAATTTAGGCATGTTATTTTTTAATTATTCATCCTAATTAAATGCGTCACCTGAAAAAATAATATTTTCGACAGATTATAAAGTATAATAATTGCACATCTAAAAGTAAATACAGAGTATAAATAGTAATGTCCGTTAACATTTTAAGGTGACACGGCTATCGCCCCTGATATCAGTGCTGAAATTTACGTCTGATATAAAATGTATGATAATGCCAATCAATATGTGGGGCGAAAAGGATAATCAAACAATGTACGTAATGTATAATAATGCCAATCAATATGTGGGGTAATGGTGAATGAATTTTTATGTTGTCAGAAACTGTCACAGATGTGATGTCTCTGATATAAAGAACATTTTGTGCCTACTGAGTGGGCATATACCTTTAAGGATATATTTATTAATTTTTATTATTCTGAATTTATTACATTATCACAGCCATTTTGGCTGTGATAATGTAATACATTCAGTATAATAATTCTACATACGTTTAATCATCAAATATATGCAGTGGTTAGTTCTATATGAAATAATGCATTTTGGGAAAAGTAAATAATTACTCCCTCAAAGTATACTTAGCTAGATAAGTATACTATGCAATTTTGATGAAATCGGCTACTGGTATTCTCAATGTAGTCGAGAACTTTAATGCAAATCTCACATGGACAGACAAACACATGGAGAGCTACGACTATATTTACCCCAAAGTTCATTTACTGAGTGGGCATGTACCTTTAAATAAGATGCAAAGTGAAAACAGGAAGTGTTAATGCACATGGACCAACGTACGAACGTACATGGACCATCACTATCCCATATGCCTCCTGCCTATCGGAGTGAACTGTATCCAATTCAACACAGAGATGTTCGGTTAATCGATCGTTTGCTGTATTTACAAAAGTATCAATGTAATTTCACGAGGGGTGGGGTGGGTGGGGGTAGGTTGACTTACCCGTACATGCTGTGATCCCGTCCCCGATATACCCGATGGGACACGTGCATGTGAACGAGCCCACAGTGTTGTTACACGTCGCTGACTGCAAGCACGGGTCGGTATTACACTCGATTATATCTGAATTGATTGATTGGTTGATTGATTGGTTGTTTGGTTAATTGGTTAATTGGTTAGTTGATCGATTGAGTTGATTGGTTGGATGTATAGATGGATAGATGGATTGATGGATGGATGGATTGGATGGATGGATGGATGGATGGATGGATTGGATGGATGGATGGATGGATGGATGGATGGATGGATGGATGGATGGATGGATGGATGGATGGATGGATGGATGGATGGATGGATGGATGGTGGATGGTATGGATGGATGGATGGTGGTGGTGGTGGTGGATGGATGGATGGATGGATGGATGGATGGATGGATGGATAGGATGGATGGATGGATGGATGGAGGATGGATGGATGGATGGATGGATGGATGGAGGATGGTGGATGGGGATGGATGGATGGATGGATGGATGGATGGATGGATGGTATGGATGGATGGATGGATGGATGGATGGATGGATGGATGGATGGATGGATGGATGGATGGATGGATGGATGGATGGATGGATGGATGGATGGATGGATGGATTTTACTATATAAAAGTAGCCAACAAAAGTACCCAACACTACCCTAACCCTACACAAGAACATCCCCGTACGCTTGCCCAACACGCAGATGAGCATTTGTTGGGTACTTTTGTACCCAACAAGTACCCATTCGTGTGTGCGGACGGACGGACGGACGGACGGACGGATGGATGTATGTATGTATGGATGGATGGATGGATGGATTTGGGTGGATGGATGGACGGGTCGAATTCTGACGAATGGATAGTTAAGTGGGGTACACATACACGTAAACAGTAGCGACACAACGGTAGGTAATACACATACTTTACAGTTACCATTATTCTGCCACATAACTACGCATTTATCAGCCCGGACGGATGGATTGATGTAATGTTGGTTGGTTGATTAAACAATGAAATCATGAAGAGTGCGCATGTAGACACAATGACCATAAGAAAGCTACATACCAAGTTACAAGCATCTACATATTGCAGTTTACATCGAGGAAAACAGTTTGTGACGGACGGGACTGGACAGGACGGGACGGACCTACAAGTGACCACTAAACGATTGCTGAACCATCGTGATGGGCATAACAACAACAACACAACGTACACATACAAACACATAAACAGACAAACCTTCGCATGAAGATAACCCGTCACCGTCATATCCAGCATTACACTGGCATTCAAAACTCCCCTGGGTGTTGGTGCAAGTTGCGCTTTCTTGGCACGGCGAGCTGTCACATTCGATAATATCTAAAAGAATATTTGCATAGTGGAA
>CM055275.1:18776955-18803199 GCA_029237695.1 Conchocele bisecta | reverse complement strand
TTGAGATCAAATCAAGATACACAGCAAGCGCCGCATTCAAAATAGAGCACACACTAACACTAATATTCGTTATTTATTTATCCCAATTGTGTAAAGCGATTTTTTGTTTGTATTGCTCAACTAGCTTAGCCCAGAGTATGAATTTACCTAAAGTGGGTCATCTAAGCCATATAGCAAATCGATATACGGTTTGTTCATCTCTCAAGTCATTATACATGTATGGCAACATAATTAAACTAAGCCGTCAACCATATACAGTAGCGTTTAAAGTAAAAACGTTATGTATTGTTTACCCTAGTTTCTGTACCAATGAAAGAACCGCATTTCGTCTCAATTAATCGCATTTTTCGAGGCTTTCGCCAATATGTATTAAATTAAGCATTAAATGTTCAGCGCTATATTTAGAACTGATTTTACGCATTGAGTCATCAGTTCACTAGACGCGACGCAAAGCAATTTACAGCTGACACACGCGCCCACTTCGTGTCACACAGCCAATCAAATGTTAGTATAGCGATTCCAAATCACGTTTAGGGGCGGACCTTCGCGAGTGGGCTGGTAAACAATACGTACGTTATAGTTCACATTTTGAATTTTTAATAAATTAATTTCTCGCTCGCTATCGCTAGCTACGAAATTAATTTATTAAACATTCAATACACTTATACAAATGCTTTCTTGGGCACATTTGAAGTCGTAAGGGCGGTCATTGATATGGGAGGAAACCGGAGTACCCGGAGGAACCTCCGTACCATCTCCCATACAGCCCCGGTCGAGAATCGAACCCGGGCCGCATTGGTGAGAAGCATTATCCTTACCGATTGCGCTAAGCGGACAACTGGGGTCCGTTTCACTAAACTTCGTACGACTAAAATGTCCGTAAGTGCAAACCTAGGATCGTCTGGAAATTTCAATTGATGGATTTACATTTATTGAGCATAGGCTGCATATGCAATAATTGTTTACAAGAAAACATTGCTAATGTGAAATTTACAGACTATCATAAGTTTGCACTACGAACATTTCAGTCGTACGAAGTTTAGTGAAACGGGCCTCAGGGCGGTATCGTTTCCGTTTTCTGTGGACACGTGACATTTTGCTTTGACCCACGTACATGTATATCACGTTTGCGCTAGGTTTGTCATAAAACCAGTTTTTGGTTAGACCACACCAAATAGTTTTACTATCTATTTTCCTTATTTCTGAACCAAAGTATATGTTGTGACCACTCATTTGAACCGTCTCGGCGAGACGGTTCAAATGGTGGTCACTACATATACTTCTGATGAAAAATAAAGAAATTCTTTATTGTTTTCCATAACAAATACTTTTACTATATAATATAACCGAATCCCGTCCAATAATGCCAGTCTCCTACATTCGTATGAATGCTGTGGGTCTGTACTGGTTCTGCATGCATTAAACAATAGGTTCACTTACCCCTAAGAAAGAAAATTTCAACCTCGTCATATCCCCCAATATTGTTTACATTATTTGGCCACGGAAAATCTGTTTACATCACGTGACCAACAGGTTCAGTGGTTTCTTTTTAATCCGACGCATCTTATTCATTCCACCTACAGCTAATGCTTTATTAAATTTGTTTTCAGATTTTCGTCCGAATTCTGGCTGTATTCTAGTCCTATTATTTTCCGGTGCGTTCCTAATTCCACCTGCAGCTAATGGTTTATTTTATTTGTTTTCAGATTTTCGTCCGATAATTGGTAGCATTAGCTACATTGAACGTATTCCTAATTCCGTCAGATATTACTTTATTTTGTTTTCAGATTTTCGTCCAAGTTCATGTTATATTATGTACATTCGGTGCCTTCCTAATTCTGCCGACGGTTGGTCGCACCATTATATCGGATTGGTCTCCGCCAATAGAGCATGACGCCGACGAGCCGACGGAAATTAGAACGAAACGGACATTTTACGGTAATAATTTGTTCATTGGTGCTGCACTCCGCGCCGGCGTAGAATGTTTCACATCGACAAATGCACCGATTTCGCTCGCTGTCACCTGCTCGAAATTAATCACGAGGCTATAATTCCAGCACAAAAATATTTACACAATTCCCTAACATTTGATTGGTCCGTAGCAAGTCTCTATCCAAAATTTATATCCCAGTAAACTCCCATGCCGAACTACTTTACGTAACCGTGAGGCGCAGTTAAAATAATTCTTAAGAAAACTGAAAATAAACACATTTTCTTGATGACTGTATTCCAAATGCTGCAATTATAAGGAATGAATGGCCTTTTTGTGGAATTTATCGGGATATAAACTTGGAAAAGTCGCGGGAATACTGGACGAGGCCTTAAAAATTACAATTTTCGAACAAAAATCAAAACAAAAAAAAAATGTTTGTTTTTTTTGTTTTTTTTCGAAAATTCATTCCTATAATAAATGTAGAGCCCAATATGGTAAAGTGCAAACTCTCTACAACAGCCACCCTTGGGAAGACTCCAAACTGGCTGTTGTAGAGAGGTGGCTGTTGTAGAGAGGTTAATGCTGAATTAAATTTGTTTATTTATTTTCCTCGATAATTCTCATCAAATACATGCTTTGGCAGTATTTTAGAATCATTTCCAAGGGAAACATCTCGTGGTGTGAAATGTCCATATTTCACACCACTCGATGAACATATATGTCATATTCGTTGCAAAAATATGAATATTCTATTTATTATATACCGCTCCATGGAAATTAGCAGTTTTTGTATACCGTATACGGTAATGAATGTGTATTTGCAGCCTATTTGCAGTCCGGCACTGCAGGTGCGCGTTATGAATATAGATAGCTGAAGAAGTCGTATTTTCACAGGAAGATGTTTATTTCATCGATGAGAACATATGACTTTTATTTACATCGTATAACTATGTATTTCATGGGTAGGTATGTAATAAATATGTATAGTGGGCACTCGTAAATTTTAGAACTGGTGGAATATTGACACAATTATACACTTATTTAATTCCTATAAAAGAACGTGTTGTGCCTACTGAGTGGGCATGTACTTTTAAGTTAGCCACTTACTAAGCTATTTCAAACTTACTGTGGGCCGCTGAACAACATAGAAGATATTTAAACAGTTTCACCAACTATTGTTTTGAAGCACACGATTTATTTCTGGAGAAGTTTGTAAACATATTCAGGTCCGTAAATCTCGTGTATGTTGTCGACGACTCAGTGATGTTCACCGATAGTGAAACATCTTTAAAAGTGTCTAAGTTGTTCAGCGACCCGCAGACCAGTTGAAATAGCTTCAGAAAAGTTAATTTTCCCGGCTTAATCATCAGGATGTGGGATCATGTGGTTTCCGAACCTGATTGTCCGACGTGACGTAAGCTGTGACGTCATTTTGACAGTATCTTTTTTGAAAAACAAACGGACGGATGATATGTAGCGCACCAAATACGATGGCATTATATGTTTTATGAGTGCTTTGAAAGTTATTTACAATAACTTAGAACGTTCACAAAGAATCGAGTACTCGATTCTTTGTGAATGTTATAAGTTATTGTAAATAATTTTCTTAAATTCACGTGCTTTATTTACATTTACGGTAATCGATTCTTCGTCAAAACGACAGAATTATTAGATTAAAGCCGTCCTATACAATAAAGGGCAACGTGTACCGCATTTGCAGCGGTATATTTCATAAAAAATATGCCATTCCATTAGAAAGATATTAAAGGAAATCTACTGTCAACACATCTAAAAAAAAAAAAAACATTACGTCACGCCGTTCGAAAACACGTGATCCCACACATTAAAGGTACATGGCCACGCAGTAGGCACCAACTGTTGTTTATAGGAATTAAATAAGTGTATAAGTGTGTCAATTTTCCACCAGTTCTAAAAATTACAAGTGCCCGCTTTACAGATATAATCATTTAGTAATATTTATCTTACTGATAGTGAATCGTGGTGGTATCAGGCTATTTTCATACGCAAATGAGGCATGTTATTTTTTTATTATTTATACTAATTAAATGCGTTACCTGAAAAAGATGATATGTTCGACAGATTATAAAGTATGATCATTGCATATCAAAAAGTACATACAGAGAATAAATAGTAATGTCCGTTAACTTTTTAAGGAAACACGGTTATCGCCCTTGATATCAGTGTGGACATTTACGTCTGCCATAAATTTATAATAATGCCAATCAATACGTGGGGTAATGTTGATCGTAACGAGCCGTCTGATCAGGATCTGCAATTTTTAAAAGTAATGTTCATGTTGTTGAGAAAAAAAACATCCCCTTTTCATAAATGGACTAGTCTGAAAATCATTTTGTGACGATTGAATTGGTTGCTAAAATTAACATTTTACAGCCCATTCCAGTTAATTAGGGGTGAAAGGGTTAAGGTCCACCGCCAACAACGATTTGTCCTATATAAACAAACCAATGACCACATTTTGCTATTCTCTGCTACTTTCATCTTTCGTATGGATGTTGTGAGACCTATTTTCCCATAACCTGCAGCCATTCTGCTCTGGATATTCACTAATTAAAATATAGGTGTAATTATTGTTAAGAAACATACATTCAATCTCCTGTGACCACCCTGGTGGTGGCGCAAAATTTCAGCGGCTGTAATTGAAACCGCCTCACATGACAAACATGATCCGACTTACAAAATAATCCCAAAAACATATGCTTGAAACTGATGTAAATGATACATTAGCATGCCTGTGAAGTAGATTAGTGCATCAAACGAGTGTCTATGGCATAACACATCTGACTTATATGTTTAATGTACTACTTTTGATTTAGTGTGGTTAAACCTTAACTTCAATTTCAGACTGCCTCGGCCTCACGGCCCCAGTGAACGGAAATATATCGACTCTGGCCGACGTGCCCTATGGCGGAACTGTGACGTATTCCTGCGATGTGGGGTTCGAGCTGGTTGGTGACGCGACTCGAACGTGCGGGATAAGCGGACAGTGGCTGGGCGTGGCGCCCACGTGCACATGTGAGTCCCTTTTATCTCGTCAACACAGTGCGTTTGTGCCGTGAAACACGGTGCCGTGAAACGACATAATCAATGCGTATGAATATGTGCGGTTGTCATACTAGTCGATTCTCCGATTTTGAGGAAGTGGCTGGGGTTATTTTTTGCATTCGAAAGCTATTTGTAGTGTTGACAGGATAAATAGAATAGTAGGTTAGTACCGCGAATGTGAAAAATATATATCGCTGCACGGAAACAGGATAGACTCGGCAAAGCCTCGCCCATCCCGTTACCTTAGCCTTGCTAGATATTTTTCCCATTCACTGCACTAACCCAAGGTGCATGATCACGTGGTTCTAACAACAACAATAGTGGCTGAAAGTGTTGAAATCTTGCCCACTCCAAAGTAAGTATTATTTGATATCTTCCTTAATATTAATCGGATTTTGATGAAATATGGCGCAGCAAACGCGTCTTCATGAGCTGCGTTTGGTCGTTCAGGGAGTTCGGCATAGACTTATGTCGTTTTTGCGAAGAATCGATTTCCGTTTCTACCGACACGGAAATCGATGTGTCGCACAAACGACAGAAGGTTGGGCCAAAGTACCCAGACCACAAAATGCAGTTTAACAAGACGCGTTTGATGCACCATATTTCATCAAAATCCGTTACGTAATAATGACACTATACAAGAATACGTACTTTGAATCGGATGGATTCTGGAAGTTTCAGTACGCGTTGTCGTTGTTAGTACCACGTGATCATACACCTTGTATTTATGCTCCTCTGTAACTTGAATATGAGACACGTCATGTGATTTTGTACCTGCGTAATTTAGACCTGCGTAATTTCATTAAATACGTTGACAAAATTTACAATATTTTTCATAAATAAAGTTAAAAATTGACGAAATCTTCAAAGTACATGCGGACTATTTTTCAACTTTTGACGCCATTTACGGAAAATATTTGTCAAAATGTTGTCAAATGCGGGTCCCACGAGGTCAGTCACAAATGAGACACGCCATGTAATGTTGTACCGTCGGACATGTGCGTAATTTCATTAAATATGTTTACAAAATTTACAATATGTTTCATAAATACGGTCAAAACTTGACAAAATTTTCAGAGTACATGCGGAATTATATTCCGCATGTACTCTGAAAATTGTGTCAACTTTTGACGCCATTTACGGAAAATATAATAAATTTTGTAAACGTATTTCATAAAATTACGCAGATGCCCTAAGGTACAAAGTCACATGGCGTTTCTCATATGTGAATGTGAATATGTGAATGTGAATGTGTACCTACTGTCTGTTCCACGCTTTGCTGCCTGCGAACTTCTTTTGGCTTTTGAACACATAAAATATAAAAAATATTTAAAAGTAAGTCCTTGTTTATAAATAAAAAAAAGTCACCCACTCCATTTTTTTTTATTTTATTTTATGAAATTCCATCAAATATTAATTTTATTGTTTGACATGAGGCAAAAAGGAGGAGGAGGACCAGGAAGATCAAAAAACGAAAATTTTTGTAAAACTCTGAAACTTGGCTAGATAGCTTGGAAATGATGCAAATAAGAAAACCAAAGTTAGATTTTGACAATCGGCCCGCAAATAAAAAATTATTTTAAAAAATCTATTTTAGCCCTCCTGCTAAATTCCCATGGGCAACTCGTTTTTTCGCAATTAAATCAATATTTGATGGAATTTCATCAAATAATTATTTTGGGGGAGGGTGACTTTTTTTATTATTGATGAAAAAGTACTTACAATTAAACTATTTTTTTATTTAATGTGTTTAATAGCTAAAAGTTGGTAGGCAGCAAAACGTGGAACAGATCGTAATAACATGTGCAATATCTGGTGAAAGATTTATGATGTTTTCCGTAAATGACGTTGAAAGTCAAATGTGGAAAAAATCCATTTTCTTCTTTAGACGTTCTTTAGACGTTCTTTAGATCCGCTGGCGATCGCCACTTTCGTAATTGGCGATAAAAAATAAACAATTGGCGATGAAAAATTACAATTTTCGAAAATAAATCCAAAAAAGAAAAATCTTTTTTTTTTTCTTTTTTTTTTCGAAAATTGTATTTTTTTTATGGCCAATTGTTTTATTTTTTTTGAAGTGGCGATTTTTTTATTTTCCCCAGCGGAATCCCTGCATGACGTGTCGCATATAGCTCTGCTGTGACTACATACATAGAGAATAGTAGGTTAGTGTCGTGAATGGGAACACATATCTGGAAAGGCTTAGGAAACGGGATGGGCGAGGCTCTGCCGAGCACATCCCGTTTCCGTGCCGCTCCGGATATTTTTTCCCATTCACGGCACTAACCTACTATTGTATTTATCCCGTCAACACCTACACATGGCTGTAAAATGCAAAAATTGTATTGACTGGATATCAAAAATGTTTCACGGCACCGTGTTTCACGGCACAAACGCGCTGTGTTGACGGGATAAACAAGTTTATTACATGGGAACTAGTTCGAAAAAATGACAGACGATACTACGGAACCCCGCAGGGGACGTAGAATTCTTGTTTTTATTAATTCGTTCCCACGAAATAACAATTCGTTCCCACGATATAACAATTCGTTCTCTCGATTTAACAATTCGTTGCCACGAATTATTTACGTCAATTTAACAATTCGTTCCCATGAAATAACGATTCGTTCCCACGGGAACGAATTGTTAATTCATGGGAACGAATTGTTATATCGTGGGAACGAATTGTTAATTCGAGGGAACGAATTGTTAAATTGAGGGAACGAATTGTTATAAGGACCTTAACCCAAATGTCTGTCTGTAACGCAGGGCGACTTACAGACAGAAAATTCGGGTTAAAATGACATTATATGTTGCTGGGACGTTAAACCCATTCACTTTCGCTTTGTTTCAGTGTCCTGTGCACCATTTAAAGAAGAGAGATTGGGGGTTTTTGAATGTGAGCCATCATGCATGGATGGCTTTCCTCCCGTGCCCGGTAGCTGTTCTGGCGTTGAAATCAGTGGATGCTTTTGTGTTTTGGGTAAGAGATCTTTCATTATCGGATTTACCAATATCTAAGGAAATACCACCCGTTTGATAAACAAGATGGAATATAACGCAAGTCAATGTATAGTAAGTTAGTAACACCTTGCATTTTTCAATAACTTTGCGCTTCACCGATGGTGCTTTGTGTTCGAACGAGTGCTGACTGATCAGGCAGAGATCAATTGGCGATAAAAATAAACAATTGGCGATAAAAAATTACAATTTTCGAAAAAAAAATCAAAAAAATAATCAAAAAATATTTTTGATTTTTTTTCTTCGAAAATTGTATTTTTTTATCGCCAATTGTTTTATTTTTTTGGAATAACGATGCCCAAAGGTCAACGTCACTGAGGATTTATGTTTTTTTATTATTAGTATTATTTATTATTGTCAATGCTGCCAGCGAGGGGATTACCTTCGTTTAATGATGCCTGTAGCCGATTTCATCAAAATTGCAAAGTATACTTTTCTAGCAAAGTATACTTTGAGGGAGTAATCATTTATTTTCCCAAAATGCATATATTTGATGATTAAAAGTATGCAGAATTATCATACTGAATTTATTACATTATCACAGCCAAAATGGCTGTGATAATGTAATAAATTCAGTATAATAAAAAATAATAAATTTATCCTTAAATTGAAAATTTCTCCCTCAAAGTATTCTTTGCTAGATAAGTATACTTTGTAATGTTGGTGAAACAGGCTACTGGTGTTGTTGTTTTTGAAGAAAACGATGGATTTTACCTGTGTAATTACACCCAAGTTGTACATGCCCACTCAGTAGTCACAACATGTTCTTTATATCAGAGACATCCACTGAAACATTGTCTGGACAAATAAACATTCATTCACCATTACCCCACGTATTGATTGCCATTATTATACATTTTATATCGAACATAAATTTCAACACTGATACCAGGGGCGATAACTGGGTTTCCTTAAAATGTTAACGGACATTACTATTTATTATCGGTATTTATGTTTTCATGCGCAATTATCAAAATTTATAATCTGTCGAAAATATTATTTTTTTCAGGTGACACATTTAATTAGCATACATAATTAAAAAATATCATGCCTCATTTGCATATGAAAATAGCCTGATACCACCGCGAGTCATTATCAGTAAAATAAATATTACTAAATGATTATACATGTATCTGTATAGCGGGAACTCGTAATTATTAGAACTGGTGGAATAGTGACACAATTATACACTTATTGTATTCATATAACGATCATGCTATACCTACTAAGTGGGCATGTGCCTTTAATGCGTATTCACCAAGGGCCCGTTTCACTAAACTTTGTACGACTAAAATGTTCGCAAGTGCAAATTTAGGATCGTCTAGAATATCAATTGACGGATTTATATTTATTTAGCATAGGCTGCATATGCAGCCTACGCTCAATAAATGTAAATCCAATAATTGTTTACAAGAAAACATACATAATGTGAAAATGTACAGATTATCATAATGTTGCACTTACGAACATTTTAGTCGTACGAAGTTTAGTGAAACGGCTCCCAGACTAAGTGTAATACTAAAGGATATTCCATCGTACATTTTGAATAGCGGGAAATAATACACGAGTGTGCGTCGGTTTCCGCGTAAGCAAAGAGTGAGTGTAGCGAACGAGTTGCTTGCACGGAAGCCGACGGACACGAGTGTATTATGTCCGCTATTCAAACATGTACGATGGAATATCCTGTATATTACACTTCACGGCAGATATATAGGCAGATTTTTTGAGATTGTAAGCAAAAGAATTGTGCTGTGCGTATGAATATTTACACACCAACGTGCTTCCCGCGATTTGACGTCACGTTGTGTGTGACGTCAAACGTGACGTCGTGTACACTTTTTTGAAATCCAAATTACGCAGTTGTTTCTATGAACCATATATAGTTTAGTGCATGTTTAGAATGAGTTCAATCACATTTATAACATTCTTGATTAGTCGAGACCCTTTGCACGTTTCCAAATAACTTTATTTGGACTGTAATAAAAGTTAAACATTTTGCATGGTAGCTCGTGGTTTCCAAGAAAACAGGCGCGCAATTGCGGGTGTTCTCTTCAGTGTGTAATATTTGTAAGGAGTTGATTACGGTTTTTCTCTCACAGCAAATAAGTCGCAAGAGTGTAATAAATAATGGAAACAAGACAGCCGTTCATAACATGGTGCCGTGAAACATTTTTGATATCCAGTCAATACTATTTTTGCATTTTACAGCCATTTGTATGTGTTTATGGGATAAATAGAATAGTAGGTTAGTGCTGTGAATGGGAAAATATCTGGCGCGGCACGGAAACGGGATGTGCTCGGTAGAGCCTCGCCCATCCCGTTTCCTGAGCCTTGCCAGATATTGTTTCCCATTCACGGCACTAACCTACTATTCTCTATATCGGTATAGTGGGAACTCGTCGTTTTTAAAAATGGTGGAATAGTTGCACAATGATACACGTATTTAACCTTTCACCCCTAAGTAACTGTAATGGCTTTTGTTATGTTAATT
Organism: Conchocele bisecta; assembly: GCA_029237695.1. Lineage (NCBI taxonomy): Eukaryota > Metazoa > Mollusca > Bivalvia > Lucinida > Thyasiridae > Conchocele > Conchocele bisecta. The sequence continues at coordinate 18,792,670 of CM055275.1, read as the reverse complement.
TTGCAGCCAATCCAATCACCACAAACTGATTTTCAGACTAGTCCATTTATCGTTTTCTTCATACAAATATGAAAAGTGAAGATGCTACTGAGGCAGCCTCATCTTGATCTGCACTGTTTGCATAAATAGAGAATAGTAGGTTAGTGCCGTGAATTGGAAAAAATATCCGGCAAGGCTCAAGAATTTCTTTATTTCTCATCAGAAGTATATGTTGTGACCACTCATTTGAACCGTCTCGCCGAGACGGTTCAAATGAGTGGTCACAACATATACTTTGGTTCAGAAATAAGGAAAATAGATAGAGAATAGTAGGTTAGTGCCGTGAATGGGAAAAAATATCCGGCAAGGCTCAAGAATTTCTTTATTTCTCATCAGAAGTATATGTTGTGACCACTCATTTGAACCGTCTCGCCGAGACGGGAGTGGTCACAACATATACTTTGGTTCAGAAATAAGGAAAATAGATAGAGAATAGTAGGTTAGTGCCGTGAATGGGAAAAAAATATCTGGCAAGGCTCAGGAAACGGGATGGGCGAGGCTATTTATCCCGTCATCGCCTAGAAATGGCTGTAAAATGCAAAAATAGTATTGACTGGATATCAAAAATGTTTCACTACACCGTGTTTCACGGCACATACGCACTGTGTTGACGGGATAAATCGCTATAGCGGGCTTTTGGGTTCAAAGGGTTAATTCATAGAAAGAAAATGTAGTGACAAATTGACAGGATCCCAGCTAGCCTGATAGCCTGTGGATGTCTTACTCCGGTTTTGTTTACAGGAAGACTGTTTGACATCGATGACACCTGCATTACTATTGACCAATGTGGGTGTGTTGTTGGCGATAGCTATTACCAGGTAAGTTAGCATGCATTCAATCAATCAGTCAAGCAACCAACCAAATTCACCAAATTCACCAAATCCAACCGACCGACCGACCGACCGACCAAACAAACAAACAAACAAACCAAACAAACAAACAGACCAAATCGACCAACAGAACGTCCGTCCATCCATGACGTCATCACCCAAACACCCATGTAAACAACCAAACATCAAACTAACCAACCAATCGGACGAACAAATAAAACAACCACCAAATCCACCAACCACCGCCCAGTAAAATCATACATAAATCAATCGCAGGCCAACTCAACGTGGATTGGAAGTGACTGCGCGACGTTAAACACGTGTGTTCCCGACGGGCCACCGTCTTCCGTTGACTCAACGCCAATTGCCGGATGTGACGTCGCATCCGAGGAATGTATCCTGTTAAACACAACATACCAATGCGTTTGCAAAGACGGTTATGTCCTAAACGGAGCCATATGTGAACGTATGTTGCTTTTTTCATGTTTCCATTTTTCTCATCAAATCCATAGTTTGGCAGCAATTTAGAATCATTTCAAATGGAAATGATTCTAAAGTGCTGTCAAACCATGTTTATATTGAAAGAGAAGGAACAATATAGAGCAAAGGCAGACGAAAAGCTTCGTCCCCAACATTTTGAGGGCTAAAGGTACATGCCCACTTAGTAGGCACAAACTGTTCTTTATATATATAAATATGATTTAAATAAGTGTATAATTGCGTCATTATTCCATCAGTTCTAAAAATTACGAGTGCCCGCTATACAGATATAATCATTAAGTAATATTTATTTTAATGATAGTGACGCGCGGTGGTATCAGGCTATTTTCATATGCAAATGATGCATGACATTTTTTAATTATTTATACTGAGAAAATGCGTCACCTGAAATAAAAATCATCACACATCGAAATATAACTACAGAGAATAAATAGTATTGTCCGTTAACATTTTTTAAGGAAACACAGTTATCGCCCCTGATATCAGTGTGGAAATGTACTTATGATATAAAATGTATAACAATGTTAATAAATATGTGGAGTAATGGTGAATGAATGTTTATTTTGCCAGAAAATGTCTCAGATGATGTCTCTGATATAAAGAACATGTTGTGCCTACCGATTAACTAACATGCCATCTCAAGGTGTATGATCACGTCTTGTTAAGCTGCATTTGGTGGTCTCTGTATGTTCGCCTAAACTTCTGTCTTTTTTGCGAAGAATCGATTTCCGTGTCTCTGACACGGAAATTGATTCTTCGCAAAAACGACATAAGTCTGTGCCAAACTCCATAGACCACCAAATGCAGCTCATGAAGATGCGTATCCATATTTCATCATAATCCGTTGCATATTAAGGAAAATATGAAATAATACTTACTTTGGAGTGGGTGACGTTGTTGTTGTTGTAACCACGTGATCATGCACCTTGCTTCTGTAGCCGGCTCGTTTGCATATTTATTACACTAGAGTACTATGATTTGTATTACACTGTGTTATTGAACTGTGAAAACCCATTGTATGCAATAAATACATTTATATGGCCGAGTGACTGGTGGAAGTGTTTTTGAAAAGAAGATTATGTTATATACGGAACCATATGTGAACGTATGCTGCTTTAAAAAAAAATATTTATGTGGCCGGGAGACTGGAGAAATGGTGCATGTGGAATTTGTGCCAAGTGTAGCTCCTTATCACATAGCACGCACCTGCCGAGCTATGGGATGTGTGACCAGTGTAGCTCCTGATTGCATAGCACCCTATTGTAGTCTGATAATGTTCTTTCAACAATAATCTTGCTTTCAATCCCCGCCCTGGGCATGTAAATCACTTTCATAGTGCAGTCGAACCTCCCCGAACGGCTACCACTCCACAACAGCCGCTATTTTAAATCGCAAATGGATGATTTCCTCTGTATCTAACACTTAGATGGCTGAGCACTGAAATTGTCGTCTGATGTTGCGTTTGCCTTATTTCTCAATAAAAACATGTTTTGACAGCATTTTAGATTCGAAAATGTTGACAAAGCATTTTTTGATGAGAATTATCGAAGAAAATAAATAAACAGCGCACGGCAAAATCTAATTTAGCATTAACCTCCATATAAAAGCCACCTCTCTACAACATCCAGTTTTGCGTCTTCCCAGGGGTGGCTGTTGTAGAGAGGTTGCACTGTATTTCCATTATATTGGTCTGTCGGATAAGATTTGAAACCGAGGTCCCGTCTCTATATTACCCTAGCTGTTGCTGGGACATTACACCAATTCACTGGTGCCGTCTCTATATGACCCTACATGTAGCAGCTGTTGCTGGGAAATTACACCAATTCACTGTTGCCGTCTCTATATGACCCTACATGTAGCAGCAAACGAACAATTGCATATAAATCAAATCAAATCAAATGATATTTATTGCTTTAAAACCTAATACAAAGGCTCGATACCAACTAACATACAGAAACAATTAAACAATCACATGAATAAATACATTTTAGACATACAAAAACATAGATGTAACAAACAAGATAATTATGAATAGATCAAAATAATAGCATATTATACAGTGTAAGAACAACATTATACTGTATCACAACTAGGAAATGCCAAGGCGATGAATGTCGTTGAACACCTAATTCCTTTTATTACCTACTTCTTGATTTCTTTATGTATACATCCTATGAATTCCTTCTATACAAATTTTAATATTATCATATTCATTATTACTCATAATATAATAAAACTTATCATCGTCAAGCATTTCCTTGAAAGAGGGGACTATGTCTTGTATCTTATTAAATATATCATGTCTGATACAATTTAGTTTATCACATCTGACAACAAAATGCTTTTCCGTTTCAACCTCAAAATACGACTGTCGAAAAACAATACATCGTATTTAATTAAATAGGGGGTTAAAACAAACATTCTTTAAGCTATTTCTCGTTTCGCTTACTGATACGTGTACGTAAAGGGCATGTCAGGATTTTTTCTAAAAAATACTATAAAAAATAAAAACGTGTTTTCATCAGGGCCCTTTGTAAAGTGTTTTAATTGAAGATATATTTCGATAGTAGGACTGTCGGATTTCCTATCTTGTTGAAGAGTATATACCAATATCGGTGAAAATTGAAACAACCCATCAGTCCTATTATTGTCCTATATCTTCAATTAATACATTTTACTCAGGGCCATGCTGAAAATACATTTTTATTTTTCATAGTATTATTTTTAAAAAAAATTCTGATATGCCCCTTTAATGCATTTATAGTCCTTGGTCCGTTACTGAAACCTATGCAGAGAAAGCGATCGTATGTCATATGTGTGAATAGTATTGACCATCTTGCCAAATTTCCCTATCAGTGTTGTATATTGGCATACAGCTGGAAGTAACTCTGCAGAATACTCCCGATACGGGAGTATTCTGCAGAGTTACTCCCCGCAACTAATTGGCATAGTACTTGTTTATGTAATCGCAAAAGTGTCTGGGTACATAGAGTCGACAGCCTATTCGTCCGTCCATCTTTCCGTTTGCTCGTCTGTCCATCTGTCCGTCTGTCCGTCCGGCTGTCCGAGATTGTGTTAAATTGTTCGGCTACATGTAGCTACAATCTCCGTTACCGTAAGTATACAGAAGGTCGCGCGCGTGTATACATACGTTACCGATGGTAAACTCTTTTTCTTGTCTTTTCAGCCGCGGGTAAGCATCGCCGACCACTGGTAAGACAAGCCATACTGTGCCTGGTACAACATATAAGCCGGGTTCCAAACCTCAACTCATTCTTTAAATCAATCAATCAATCAATCAACCAGCCAAACAGCAATTCATCCAACCAACATACCATTTAATCGACCAACCAAGAATGCAATAATAATGATGGTTGGTCGATTGATTAATGGCTATATAATAAATCCATCATTAAAACAATCAGTCAATTAAACCGATCCAATAATTATTGAATTAATCAACCAAGCAGTCAATACTTTAAATAAACAATCAATTATAGACTTATATATATATCACTGTTCAGAGAATGAATTCAATAAACCAATGAATCAAACAAACATGAAATCAACCAACCAATAATTCTTATTGAATGGTTGTTTGGTCGATTAATTGCTTGTTTGATCAGTCACTCAATCAACTATTCAACCGATTAAAGAACAAGTAAATTCGTCAACCAAACAATCAGTGAATCAAATAACCACTTAGTCGACCAACCTGTTATTTTAGTTAATGTCTATAGCTAGTTGGTCAATTGATTGTTTTAGCTCGCCTGCACGAAGTGCAGAAGAGCTAATGGCATACCCCCGGCCTCGTCAGCGTCGGCGTCAGCGTCGGCGTCCACAAACTTAACGTAGGGGTAAATGTCTTATAACTTCTGTTTCCTTTCATGGAACACCTTGTTATTTCAAACTTGCATTCCTCAGATGTCCATCTATGATGCTGTAGCAAATCCATGACCCACCACCCAACCCTTACCCCAATTTTTGCTATAGCAAATCCATGACCCCCCCCCCCCACCGTTTTCCCCAAGGTCAAGGTCACAAACTTAACACATTCATAAACTTAACGTTGGGGTAAATGTTGTGTAACTTCTGTGTATTTACAGGGAATACCTTCATATTTCATACATGCATTCATCTGATGATACTCTAGCGTACTAAAGCAAATTCATGACCCACCTCCCACCCCTTTCCCCAAGATCAATGTCACAAACTTAGCACATTCATAAATTTAACGTTGGGGTAAATGTCTTATAACATGTTTTTCCTTTCATGGAACGCCTTGATATTTCATACATGTATTCATCTGATGATACTATATCGTGATATAGCAAATCCATGATCCACCACCCACCCCTCATCCCAAGGTCAAGGTCACAAACATAGCACGTTCGTAAACTTAACGTTGGGGTAAATGTATTATAACATCTGTTTCATTTCAATGAACGCCTTGCTATTTCATACATGCATTCCACAAATGACCCTCTATCATGCTGTAGCAAATCCATGACCCACCACCCAACCCTTACCCTAAGGTCAAGGTCACTAACTTAGCATGTTCATAAACTTAACGTTGGGGTAAATGGTGTGTAACTTCTGTTTATTTACAGGGAACGCCTTCATATTTCATACATGCATTCATCTGATTATACTCTATCGCGCTATAGCAAATCCATGGCCCACCCCCCCCCACCTCTTTCCCCAAGGTCAAGGCCACAAACTTAGCACATTCATTAACTTAACTTTGGGGTAAATGTCTTATAACATATGTTTCCTTTCACGGAACGCCTTGATATTTCATACATGCATTCATCTGATGATGCTCTATCGTGCTATAGAAAATCCATGATCCACCATCCACCCCTTACCCCAAGGTCAAGGTCACAAACTTAGCACATTCATAAAATTAACGTTGGGGTACATGTCTTATAACATATGTTTCCTTTCATGGAACGCCTTGATATTTCATACATGCATTCTTCAGATGACCCTCTATCATGCTGTAGCAAATCCACGACCCACCACCCAACCCTTACCCAAAGGTCATGTTCATAAACTTAACGTTGGGATAAATGTTGTGTAACTTCTGTTTCTTTATAGGGAACGCTTTGATATTTCATACATGCATTCATCTGACGATCCTCTATTGTGCTACAGCAAACCTATGACCCAACCCCGCCCATTTCCCCAAGATCAACATCATAAACTTAACGTTGGAGTAAATGTCTTTTTATAACTACTGTTTCTGTACAGGGAACGGCTTGATATTTCATACATACATTCATCTGATGATCCTCTATTGTGCTACAGCAAGTCCATGACCCACCCCACCCATTTACCCAAGGTAAAGGTCACAAACTTAGCACATTCATACATGCATTCCTCATGTGAATAGCTATCATGATGTAGAAAATCACTAACTTAGTGCGTTCATAAACTTAACGTTGGGTTAAATTTTGTATAACTTCTGTTTTCAGGGAGCGCATTGATATTTCATACATGCATTCATCTTAATATGCTATACCATGCTATAGCAAATCCACGACCCACCTTCCACCACTGACCCCGATGTCATGGTCCACCGCACACCCCTTAACCCAAGGTCAAGTTATATAATATTCATGTTTTGTATACAACTGTGCCAAGTTTGAGTGAAGGCTGCCAACAGGTGAGCTTGTTTGTCTTCTGACAACTCTTGTTAATCATTCAATCAATCAACAATTCAACCAATCATTTAACCATTCAATTAACCAACCAAACAATCACTCAATAACAACCATTTACGATTATATTACAGTGATACAGTATTATACATCGAGTTAATCGACCAACCAAGCATTCAATAAATCAACCAACCGATCAAAGTACCAAACAAGCAACCAATTAATCAACCGTGCAAATAATAAATCAACCATTCAATCAATTACAGCGATATATTACTCTGCATGGAATAAACCGATCAGTCAAACAAGCATTTAATTTTCTTATTGATTGCTTGGTTGGTAAATTAAATGAGTGTCAATCAATCAATCAATCAATCAATCAATCAATCAATCAACAATTCAACCAATCTAGCATTCAATTAATCAACCAAACAACCAATCAATCAACCATTCAAATATTCAACCAATTAATGAACTATTCAAATACTCAAACAGTCAATCAATTAACCAATCAATTACAGCGATAGATTTCTGTGCGTCGAACCCCTGTCACAATAGCGGCGTGTGTATTAATGAAGCGGCCACCTTTACGTGTGCTTGTGGTGGAACCGGGTACCAGGGAGCCACATGTCTGGATGGTAACTATAGTACTGGTTCTGTGGTTGTTCTACCCAAACACCAGTATACAGTGTTGGTTCCGTTTTTGTTCGTCCCGGAAACCAGGATACTGTACTTGTTACATTTGTGTTACACTCGGAAACCAGTATATATTAATGGGTCCGTGTTTGTTCCGTCTGGAAACCAGTATTCAGCACTACAATAACGGAACCAGACGTATATCGATTTCCACGCAGAACAAAAACGGAACCAGTTACTGATTCCGTTTTTTTTCCCACCCGGAAATCAGTATTGGTTCCGTGTTTGTTCCATCCGGAAACCAGTATATACAGTGCTGGTTCCGTTTTTCGTTCTGCGCGGAAACCAGGATAGAGTACCGGTACTGCTTTTAAACAGAATCAATACTTATATTGGTTTTGTAGAACAAAAACGGAAGTAGTAGTTTATGCACTTAACAAGCCTACTATAGTAACATAGTAAATGGTTTCGTTTTTTGTTCTTCCCGGAAACCAGTACAGAAATACTGGTTCCGGTTTTATTTCACCCGGAATCCATTGTGTACCTTGTATTCTCTCGGTCTCCGCAGCGCCATGTACATATGTATTGTATCCGCCCGTCTGTGTGTCCGTCCGGTAAAGAAGTTATGTCATAACTTCTACATGTATATCCTTGAATGGTTACTTTAATTTAAAAACATCATACGTGTGCACAAATACCATATACCCATGGTGTCCTTAATATGACAATGACCCGTTGACCTTCACAACTTTCCTTAAAACACTTTGACGTTTTCGTTAGGAAGTTTGCTTGAGTTTCTCAATTCGGTAATAACTTATGTTTCACTTGAAGGATTACGTTAATATTTCAATACATCACACTTGTGCGCAAATCCACACAGGGTGTCCGGTTTAGAGAGGTTCCACTGTTATCCTTCGGTTTGGACGCGATCGTATCATGTCTTATTTCCAGAAGAAAAGCGAATGCCAATTTATCCCGTCAACACAGTGCGTATGTGCCTTGAAACACGGTGCCGTGAAACATTTTGTATATCCTGTCAATACGACCTAATTACTGCGTATGAATATGTGCGGTGGCTGGGGTTATTTCTTTGCATTTTAAAGTCTTGTGTAAGTGTTGACGGGATAAATAGAATAGTAGGTTAGTGCCGTGAATTGGAAAAAATTCTGGCGCGGCACGGAAACGGTATTTGCTCGGCAGAGCCTCGCCAATCCCGTTTCCTAAGCATTGCCAGATATTTTTTCCCATTCACGGCACTGACCTGCTATTCTCTATATTTAGGCAATAAAAGCTTGCTTTGGTCCTCAGATACCAATTCGTCCGAGAAATCCCTGCGCGTGAGTGCTTTTTATCGTCATGGAGAAATAAAGACACACAGTGGAACCCCCTTAAACCGGACACCCTGGGTGGTCCCCAGGGTGTACGGTTTAGAGAGGTTCCACTGTAAAACAGACAGATGAATATTTCAAGAGAGGTGTGGCTCTGTATAGCGGGAACTCGTATTTTTTAGAACTCATCTGGTGGAATAGTGACACAATTATACACTTATTTAATTCCTAAAGAGAACAGTTTTTGCCTACAGAGCGAGCATGTACCTTTAAATTCAATCATGTCTGGCGAAAATCTGGTGAATTGTCACGTTTAAAGAGGTCATAGTAACGTAAACATATAAATTTAACTTCATGTTAACCCTTTGAACCCGAAATGCCCGCCATAGCGGTTTATGCAAACAGTGCAGATACAGAAGAGCCGGCTCGTAACGAGCCGTCTCATCGGGATCTGCACTTTTTGCAAGTATTTTTCATATTTCTTAGAACGAAAACACCCCCTTTTCATAAATGGACGAATCTGAAAATTATTTCGTGACCATTGGATTGGTCGGAACATTAGCATATCACAGTCCATTCCAGTTCCTTAGGTGGGTTGAACGGGTTAAATTGACATACAAAATGCCTCTGGTAACTTAAAGTACATCTGAGACTAAATAAGAATCAGCCCTCCCACGTCATTTTCGGCTAACTCGTGTTTGAGAACCACTATATTTGTATGGCCTTATATAACATGGTTAAGCTTATATATACGACCAAAAAGACCCGTAGTAATTTTTGGAGACCACCCTCGTCACTGGAGATCCTCTCCTCTCCGGTGTAAACTGTTTCACGTCGAAATAGGCCCCGGATTCCTGACGAATTTACATTCAGCTACATGCAGAACATACCACATCTTCGCCTAGTAACCGGCGCCAAAAAGATTCTTGCACCGATTACTAGACGTAAAAATGCGTTTCGGCGATAATTCTACGTGTAAGAAGACTTAAATGGTATCTCGTCAGGAAACCGGTGCATCTTTAGGACGTGAAACATTTTACGCCGGCGCGGAGTATAGCACCAGTGCTCGTATTATAGAAAATAAACTTATAAACAGTACATTTCGTGGAAGTTCTGGGCCATCCTTCGTTACTTGCAGATATCGACGAGTGTCAAACTACGCCCTGCCACGAAAATGCCATCTGCACGAATGAACCCGGATTTTTCACGTGCGAATGTCCAGATGGTTTCTTTGGTGACGGGTTAATTGTGTGCTCAGGTAAACAGCGAATTTCCTAAACAGGACAGTAAACGCGTAGGAATTCCGTGGCTCGTCGAGGAATTCCTACCGTTACCGAGCCGAGCCTGATACACTTGATATGAAAACACATTGTGCTCCTGGGGTCAGTTCCACTAAACGTCGTACGACTAAAATGTCCGTAAGTGCAAAATTATGATAGTCTCTAAATTTCACATTAACTGTTTTCTTGGAAACAATTATTGGATTTACATTTATTGAGCATAGGCTGCAAATGCAGCCTATGCTCAATAAATGTAAATCCATCAGTTGGAATGTTCAGACTGTCCTAAGTTTGCACTTACGAACATTTTAGTTGTAAGAAGTTTAGTGAAACGGTCCCCTGAAGTCAAACTGGTGTCTTGGATGCTAATAGACTTGGCTTGATTTAGTGAAATGATAGGAAATGCTTAGGAATTCAGATGCTCGGCGAGGAATTCCTACCGTTTCACAGCCGAGCCTGATAAACGTGATATAAACAAAAAGCACTTGCATGATATGTAGTTATTAGGTAACGCTATGTGCTACACGAGTGAGCAAATTATGAAATATAACGTGATCAAGTTGATATAAAAACACTGGGCCGTTGAAATCAAATTGATGTCTTCGAGGCTAATATATTTTGCTTGATATAATGTAAGGATAGGAAATGCGTAGGAATTCCGAGGCTCGGCGAGGAATTCCTACCGTTTCCTAGCCTTACCGGATCAACTTGATATGACAGTAACACTGGGTTCTTTTTTTTTCTCTTTTTTTTTTAAACAATATTTTATTCATCCAATAACAAGTGATAAATGATACATGATAACCATATGGGATTTGACGGAAAGCAGAACGTATCGTGGTCATCTCCCACTGGGATCTTGCAAATGGTGTCTTGGAGGCAAATAAAATTGGCTTGATATAGACACGAGTACGAATGAACTTCATGTACGACACAGTAAAATTGGCGTCTTGGAGGCTAATAAACTGGGCTTGATATAAGAAACGCGTAGGAATTCCGAGTGCCTCCCAGAAATAAGCCGGGGACACGACGGCAACTACTGTCTGTTCCACGTTTTGCTGCCGACGAACTTTGGCTATTAAACACATTAAATCTAAAAAATATTTAAATGTACTTTTTCATCAATAACAAAAAGTCACCCTCACCAAAAAAAAACTGTTTCATGAAATTCCATCAAATATTGATTTTATTGCGAAAAAACGATTTTCCTATGGGAATTTAACAATGGGGCTAAAAATAGATTTTTTTTAAATAATTTTTTATTTGTGGACCGATTTTCAAAATCTAACCTTTGTTTTCTTAATTACATCATTGTCAAGATATCTCGCCAGGTTTCGGAGTCAATTTCCAAAAAAAAAAGGACAAAAAAACGAAAACATTTGGAAATTGACTCCCCATGTTAAATTCCCATAGGAAAACCGTTTTTCGCAATAAAATCAATATTTGTTGGAATTTCATGAAAGAAATTTTTTTGGGGAGGTGACTTTTTTGTTATTGATAAAAAAGTGCTTACTTTTAAATATTGTTCAGATTTAATTTGTTTAATGGCCAAAAGTTCGTCGGCATGAAAACGTGGAACAGACAGTAGGTATCGATTGTACTGTCGACCACTGCTGCAGCAGAAAGTGACGCAACAAAAACCAATCCACCACGTAAACGATGGTTGAGGAGTAAGCCTCAACACAGTGTAATACAATCATAATACACTAGCGTAATACATATGCAAATGAACCCGCTACAGAAAACATATCAGGTAATCAGCTAGATTCAAATTATGAGTGCGTGCTTATGCAATAAATGTAATCTAATTTAAATTTTGAAAATCGGTCCACTATTTCTGAAATTAGAAAAATATCCCCAATGTTAAATCCCCGTAGACATCTTCACTCTGTGAAGATGTCTATGGGGATTTAACATGGGGAAATTGTTTTAACGCAATAAAATCAATATTTGACCAAATTTCACGAAATAAAAAGGAGGCTCATTCTTATAATTTAATATTATCGAAACAAAATATTGTTTTTGCATTATTTATATAGCCGTAAGATTTGAAACCTGAAACTGACTAGGATGGTTTTGCAAAAGATGTAACTTATGAAAATGTTCATTTAATATGCTATGTATTGTGTTGACTGATTTAGGGATGGGTTGTGGTCTAGGGGTTAGAACACCTGTTTTCAATCCGGACATTGTGGGTTCAAGGCCGCCTTGGGCATGGCGGATGAGTTTTTAGACTGTGGTCCCGTCTCTATATGACCTTAGCTGTTGGTGCGACGTTAAACCCATTCACTTTCACTCTCGCTTTTTGTTGACTTATTTAATAAGAAACTCGGCATAGCCTCGTTTCTCATGAAACAATTAAACTCATTTAATAAATATCGTAATAAATCATCACTCATGTAAGGTCCTCTATTTAGTGTACCATACATTTTCAGATGTGGACGAATGCGGCGACAATCCGTGTACCGTGGACAACTCGATTTGTGTGAACGCGATTGGCACCTTCTCCTGCCAGTGCGTGACGGGGTTCTCTGGCGATCCAAACACGGCCTGCAACGGCAAGTTAATTACACGCCCATCCTATAGGAATTAGCATAATGTGGGCGGGGCTAAACGGTCGTATCTACCCTTGATTCGAGAACGGGGCGTGGCAAAATCAGGACATATTTTATGTTTTGATTTCGCCACTCTCCATGCTCCATGCAATGGCAAGTTTATGCTCCGTACAGGTTAGAAGACACCAAATGGTGCGAAACCGCCCAGGGTGTATGCAAAAGTAGTCCGGTATAAAACAATAGTGCGGGTGTTTTGAGGTCACAGACACCGTTTGCTTGCAAATCTTGATCCATTACTACCCAGTTTCACTTGAGGAACATTTTGGGGTGCCTTTAACACCAGTTTTCAACATATATGTAGCATTTAAAAGAAAACACTGAACCTGTTGGTCACTTGATGTACACGGAGTTTCCGAGGCCAACAAATGTACACAATATTGGAGGATATGACAAGGTTGGATTTTTCTTTCTTAGGAGTAAGTGAACCTATTGTTTAGTTCATGCAGAACCAGTACAGACTGGCTGCAGGTCATGTACAAGTGGGTCCCACAACATCCATACGAATAGTGAAAGTAGGAGAGACTGGCCTTATTGGATGGCATTCGGTTTAAATTATATAGTAAAACTATTTGGTGGTGTCTAACCTATAAGGTGTGCCTAGGCCCTATGTGAGATATGTTTTTTTGTAGAATTTGAAGTTTGGAAGTTTATGTTTCTTGTAGCTATGTCTCTGGGAACATAATTTAAAGTTACTGCGACAAGATAATCGAGCGGACTCCGCGATGCAACACATTTGTTCTTTTTGTATCGCAGACGGACAGTTATCGGCTTCAAAATCTTCTAAAATCTTGATTTCTCAGCTTTATTTAGTCAAATATAATAAACCAGTGTATGCAAATTACCTGTAGGTGATTGGGCTTGGAATGTGACAGTAATATACACCAAAACAGTCATTATAGTGTTTTTTTCTCTTTTTTTTTCATTGATATTGGCTTCCTGATGGACAATTAAGAAGTTCGGGAAAGTGGCGCGACATCGCGATGCTGTTCCAAAATTTGCCAAAATTAGGCGTAAGTGTATTGTTTTCGCATATCGGTATAGTACCAATACACTAGTATTCAAAAAACATTGTTTTTCCTTTTCCTCTCCTGCGTCATAAAGCAAATTTCTTGACTGACCGTTCCAAGCCAGTACCCTTTTGTCTGTCGACCATTCCAGAGTGGCATACATGTTGGTATAGTTTCAGTGATGAGTCCTTTATATGTAGAATGGTTAGCTATAACACTATTTAGGGTAATGTTATGTGATTTTTATGAGATTTGTGCTTTTAATTCATCATCTATTAAAATTCCCCATAGTTCTGTAGTAGCTCAATTTAAGGCAGAATGTGGGACAGTCACATGGTGGAGTTACATAGCTGCTGTGTGACAACCATTTGAGATATTTGCTCCAAACTTGGTACTGTATCCAGGAATAGAAGCTAGTTTTGAATAGTGAATATTGTAGAATGAGTTGTAGTGGGACCGGTACACTTATAGGTTAGAAGACACCAAATGGTGCGAAAACCGCCCAGGGTGTATGCAAAAGTAGTCCGGTATAAAAAAATAGTGCGGGTGTTTTGAGGTCACAGACACCGTTTGCTTGCAAATCTTGATCCATTACTACCCAGTTTCACTTGAGGAACATTTTGGGGTGCCTTTAACACCAGTTTTCAACATATTTGTAGCATTTAAAAGAAAACACTGAACCTGTTGGTCACTTGATGTACACGGAGTTTCCGTGGCCAACAAATGTACACAATATTGGAGGATATGACAAGGTTGGATTTTTCTTTCTTAGGAGTAAGTGAACCTATTGTTTAGTTCATGCAGAACCAGTACAGACTGGCTGCAGGTCATGTACAAGTGGGTCCCACAACATCCATACGAATAGTGAAAGTAGGAGAGACTGGCCTTATTGGATGGCATTCGGTTAAATTATATAGTAAAACTATTTGGTGGTGTCTAACCTACAAAGGCAAGTGTATAACACGCCCGTTCTATAGCAAATAGCATAACGTGTGTTTGGATAAAAGGTCGTAGCTATCGTTGATTAGAGAACGGGGATTTGTGAAATCAGGTCCAATTTATTGTACTAGTATGTGCCCAATATCAATATTAAAATACCATCGAATTTACTTGGAGATCATGACTGTAAAGTAGGTAAATTGTAAGTAAATAGGTAACCAATCTCATAATGTGACCCAATCTATAATACTAGTATCACTGGTGTTGCACTCCGCGACGGCGTAAAATGTTTCACGTGGACAAAATTCACCGGTTTTCTGATGAGATATCACTCAGCTCCACTTAGTGTTATTGCATACACAAGTTGAAGTAACGGACCGAGGTCTATACATACATTAAATATACCTAAAAGCATCAACAAATGGAAAAGAAATAAGCTAAAATATGTTTTATACTCCCTTCTACACACATGCGTATGTGCATATGAGGGCTTAACACAATATGAGTATAGGAGGGAGTAAGCAAACATTGTTTTTTTTCATTTATTGATGCTTTTATGTATATTTAATGTATTTGTAGACCTCGGTCCGTTACTTCAGCCTGTGATCGCATAAACGCATTTTATGTCTAGTAACCGGCGCAAATATCTTGCGCCGGTTACTAGACTAAAATGCGTTTGTGCAGTATCTTGTACATGCACCTGAATGGGAATTCGTCAGAATCCGGCTCCAGTTTCGACGTGAAACATTTTACACCGGCGCGGAGTGCAGCACCCAATAGCTATTATACGAAATCACAAGCGATTTTATGTAGATACACTGACAGCATCTAGACACTGTAAACAAACGTTAACACGCAGATAATTCCACTATGCAAA
>CM055275.1:18746121-18776455 GCA_029237695.1 Conchocele bisecta | reverse complement strand
TTTGCATAGTGGAATTATCTGCGTGTTAACGTTTGTTTACAGTGTCTAGATGCTGTCAGTGTCTCTACATAAAATCGCTTGTGATTCGTATAATAGCTATTGGGTGCTGCACTCCGCGCCGGTGTAAAATGTTTCACGTCGAAACTGGAGCCGGATTCTGACGAATTCCCATTCAGGTGCATGTACAAGATACTGCACAAACGCATTTTAGTCTAGTAACCGGCGCAAGATATTTGCGCCGGTTACTAGACATAAAATGCGTTTATGCGATCACAGGCTGAAGTAACGGACCGAGGTCTACAAATACATTAAATATACATAAAAGCATCAATAAATGAAAAAACAATGTTTGCTTACTCCCTCCTATACTCATATTGTGTTAAGCCCTCATATGCACATACGCATGTGTATAGAAGGAGTATAAAACATATTTTAGCTTATTTATTTTCCATTTGTTGATGCTTTTAGGTATATTTAATGTATGTATAGACCTCGGTCCGTTACTTCAACTTGTGTATGCAATAACACTAAGTGGAGCTGAGTGACATCTCATCAGAAAACCGGTGAATTTTGTCCACGTGAAACATTTTACGCCGTCGCGGAGTGCAACACCAGTGATACTAGTATTATAGATTGGGTCACATTATGAGATTGGTTACCTATTTACTTACAATTTACCTACTTTACAGTCATGATCTCCAAGTAAATTCGATGGTATTTTAATATTGATATTGGGCACATACTAGTATAATAAATTGGACCTGATTTCACAAATCCCCGTTCTCCAATCAACGGTAGCTACGACCTTTTATCCAAACACACGTTATGCTATTTGCTATAGAACGGGCGTGTTATACACTTGCCTTTGTACGGAGCATAAACCTGCCATTGCATGGAGCATGGAGAGTGCCGAAATCAAAACATAAAATATGTCCTGATTTTGCCACACCCCATTCTCGAATCAAGGGTAGATACGACCGTTTAGCCCCGCCCACATTATGCTAATTCCTATAGGTAATTAACTTGCCGTTGCAGGCCGTGTTTGGATCGCCAGAGAACCCCGTCACGCACTGGCAGGAGAAGGTGCCAATCGCGTTCACACAAATCGAGTTGTCCACGGTACACGGATTGTCGCCGCATTCGTCCACATCTGAAAATGTATGGTGCACTAAATAGAGGACCTTACATGAGTGATGATTTATTACGATATTTATTAAATGAGTTTAATTGTTTCATGAGAAACGAGGCTATGCCGAGTTTCTTATTAAATAAGTCAACAAAAAGCGAGAGTGAAAGTGAATGGGTTTAACGTCGCACCAACAGCTAAGGTCATATAGAGACGGGACCACAGTCTAAAAACTCATCCGCCATGCCCAAGGCGGCCTTGAACCCACAATGTCCGGATTGAAAACATGTGTTCTAACCCCTAGCCCACAACCCATCCCTAAATCAGTCAACACAATACATAGCATATTAAATGAACATTTTCATAAGTTACATCTTTTGCAAACCATCTAGTCAGGTTTCAAATCGTACGGCTATATAAATAATGCAAAAACAATTTTTTGTTTCGATAATATTAAATTATAAGAATGAGCCTACTTTTTATTTCGTGAAATTTGGTCAAATATTGATTTTATTGCGTTAAAACAATTTCCCCATGTTAAATCCCCATAGACATCTTCACAGAGTGAAGATGTCTACGGGGATTTAACATTGGGGATATTTTTCTAATTTCAGAAATAGTGGACCGATTTTCAAAATTTAAATTAGATTACATTTATTGCATAAGCACGCACTCATAATTTGAATCTAGCTGATGTTTTCTGTTCATTTTCTGTAGCGGGTTCATTTGCATATGTATTACGCTAGTGTATTATGATTGTATTACACTGTGTTGAGGCTTACTCCTCAACCATCGTTTACGTGGTGGATTGGTTTTTGTTGCGTCACTTTCTGCTGCAGCAGTGGTCGACAGTACAATCGATACCTACTGTCTGTTCCACGTTTTCATGCCGACGAACTTTTGGCCATTAAACAAATTAAATCTAAACAATATTTAAAAGTAAGCACTTTTTTATCAATAACAAAAAAATCACCTACCCAAAACATTTTCTTTCATGAAATTCCAACAAATATTGATTTTATTGCGAAAAACGGTTTTCCTATGGGAATTTAACATGGGGAGTCAATTTCCAAATGTTTTCGTTTTTTTGTCCTTTATTTTTTGGAAATTGACTCCGAAACCTGGCGAGATAGCTTGACAATGATGTAATTAAGAAAACAAAGGTTAGATTTTGAAAATCGGTCCACAAATAATAAATTATTTAAAAAAAATCTATTTTTAGCCCCATTGTTAAATTCCCATAGGAAAATCGTTTTTTCGCAATAAAATCAATATTTGATGGAATTTCATGAAACAGTTTTTTTTTGGTGAGGGTGACTTTTTGTTATTGATGAAAAAGTACATTTAAATATTTTTTAGATTTAATGTGTTTAATAGCCAAAAGTTCGTCGGCAGCAAAACGTGGAACAGACAGTAGTTGCCGTCGTGTCCCCGGCTTATTTCTGGGAGGCACTCGGAATTCCTACGCGTTTCTTATATCAAGCCCAGTTTATTAGCCTCCAAGACGCCAATTTTACTGTGTCGTACATGAAGTTCATTCGTACTCGTGTCATATATCAAGCCAATTTTATTTGCCTCCAAGACACCATTTGCAAGATCCCAGTGGGAGACGACCACGATACGTTCTGCTTTCCGTCAAATCACATTGGTTATCATGTATCATTTATCACTTGTATTGGATGAATAAAATATTGTTTAAAAAAAAAGTGAAAAAAAAAGAACCCAGTGTTACTGTCATATCAAGTTGATCCGGTAAGGCTAGGAAACGGTAGGAATTCCTCGCCGAGCCTCGGAATTCCTACGCATTTCCTATCCTTACATTATATCAAGCAAAATATATTAGCCTCTAAGACACCAATTTGATTTCAACGGCCCAGTGTTTTTATATCAACTTGATCACGTTATATTTCATCATTTGCTCAATCATGTAGCACATAGCGTTACCTAATACATACATATCATGCAAGTGCTTTTTGTTTATATCACGTTTATCAGGCTCGGCTGTGAAACGGTAGGAATTCCTCGCCGAGCATCTGAATTCCTAAGCATTTCCTATCATTTCACTAAATAAATCAAGCCAAGTCTATTAGCTCCAAGACACCAGTTTTGACTTCAGGGACCGTTTTCACTAAACTTCTTACAACTAAAATGTTCGTAAGTGCAAACTTAGGATAGTCTGAACATTCCAACTGATGGATTTAAATTTATTGAGCATAGGCTGCATATGCAGCCTATGCTCAATAAATGTAAATCCAATAATTGTTTCCAAGAAAACAGTTAATGTGAAATTTAGAGACTATCATAATTTTGCACTTACGGACATTTTAGTCGTACGACGTTTAGTGGAACTGACCCCAGGAGCACAATGTGTTTTCATATCAAGTGTATCAGGCTCGGCTCGGTAACGGTAGGAATTCCTCGACGAGCCACGGAATTCCTACGCGTTTACTGTCCTGTTTAGGAAATTCGCTGTTTACCTGAGCACACAATTAACCCGTCACCAAAGAAACCATCTGGACATTCGCACGTGAAAAATCCGGGTTCATTCGTGCAGACGGCATTTTCGTGGCAGGGCGTAGTTTGACACTCGTCGATATCTGCAAGTAACGAGGGATGGCCCAGAACTTCCACGAAATGTACGGTTTATAAGTTTATTTTCTATAATACGAGCACTGGTGCTATACTCCGCGCCGGCGTAAAATGTTTCACGTCCTAAAGATGCACCGGTTTCCAGACGAGATACCATTTAAGTCTTCTTACACGTAGAATTATCGCCGAAACGCATGCTTACGTCTAGTAATCGGTGCAAGAATCTTTTTGGCGCCGGTTACTAGGCGAAGATGTAGTATGTTCTGCATGTAGCTGAATGTAAATTCGTCAGGAATCCGGGGCCTATTTCGACGTGAAACAGTTTACACCGGAGAGGAGAGGATCTCTAGTGACGAGGGGTGGTCCAAAAATTACTACGTCTGGTCGTATATATATAAGCTTAACCATGTTATATAAGGCCATACAAATATATTGGTTCTCAAACACGGAGTTAGCCGAAAATGACGTGGGAGGGCTGATTCTTATTTAGTCTCAGATGTACTTTAAGTTACCAGAGGCATTTTGTATGTCAATTTAACCCGTTCAACCCTAAGGAACTGGAATGGACTGTGATATGCTAATGTTCCGACCAATCCAATGGTCACAAAATGATTTTCAGATTCGTCCATTTATGAAAAGGGGGTGTTTTCGTTCTAAGAAATATGAAAAATACTTGCAAAAAGAGCAGATCCCGATGAGACGGCTCGTTACGAGCCGGCTCATCTGGATCTGCACTGTTTGCATAAACCGCTATGGCGGGCTTTCGGGTTCAAAGGGTTAACATGAAGTTAAATTTATATGTTTACGTTACTATGACCTCTTTAAACGTGACAATTCACCAGATTTTCGCCAGACATGATTGAATTTAAAGGTACATGCTCGCTCTGTAGGCAAAAACTGTTCTCTTTAGGAATTAAATAAGTGTATAATTGTGTCACTATTCCACCAGATGAGTTCTAAAAAATACGAGTTCCCGCTATACAGAGCCACACTTCTCTTGAAATATTCATCTGTCTGTTTTACAGTGGAACCTCTCTAAACCATACACCCTGTGGACCACCCAGGGTGTCCGGTTTAAAGGGGTTCCACTGTGTGTCTTTATTTCTCCATGACGATAAAAAGCACTGACGTGCAGGGATTTCTCGGACGAGTTGGTATCTGAGGACCAAAGCAAGCTTTTATTGCCTAAATATAGAGAATAGCAGGTCAGTGCCGTGCATGGGAAAAAATATCTGGCAATGCTTAGGAAACGGGATTGGCGAGGCTCTGCCGAGCACATACCGTTTCCGTGCCGCGCCAGAATTTTTTCCAATTCACGGCACTAACCTACTATTCTATTTATCCCGTCAACACTTACACAAGACTTTAAAATGCAAAGAAATAACCCCAGCCACCGCACATATTCATACGCAGTAATTAGGTCGTATTGACAGGATATACAAAATGTTTCACGGCACCGTGTTTCACGGCACATACGCACTGTGTTGACGGGATAAATTGGCATTCGCTTTTCTTCTGGAAATAAGACATGATACGATCGCGTCCAAACAGAAGGATATGTGACTCAGTGGAACCTCTCTATACCGGACACCCTGTGTGGATGTGTGGCATTTGCACACAAGTGTGATGTATTGAAATATTAAAGTAATCCTTCAAGTGAAACATATAGAGAATAGTAGGTTAGTGCCGTGAATGGGAAAAAATATCTGGCAAGGCTCAGGAAACGGGATGGGCGAGGCTCTGCCGAGCACATCCCGTTTCCGTGCCGTGCCAAATATGTTTTCCCATTCACGGCACTAACCTATTATTCTATTTATCCCGTCAACACCTTCAAATGGCTGTCAAATGCAAAAATTGTATTGACTGGATATCAAAAATGTTTCACGGCACCGTGTTTCACGGCACATACGTACTGTGTTTACGGGATAAAAGTTATTACCGAATTGAGAAACTCAAGCAAACTTCCTAACGAAAACGTCAAAGTGTTTTAAGGAAAGTTGTGAAGGTCAACGGGTCATTGTCATATTAAGGACACCATGGGTATATGGTATTTGTGCACACGTATGATGTTTTTAAATTAAAGCAACCATTCAAGGATATACATGTAGAAGTTATGACATAACTTCTTTACCGGACGGACACACAGACGGGCGGATACAATACATATGTATCCTGGCGCTGCGGAGACCGAGAGAATACAAGGTACACAATGGATTCCGGGTGAAATAAAACCGGAACCAGTATTTCTGTACTGGTTTCCGGGAAGAACAAAAACGGAACCATTTACTCTGTTACTATAGTAGGCTTGTTAAGTGCATAAACTACTACTTCCGTTTTTGTTCTACAAAACCAATATAAGTATTGATTCTGTTTAAAAGCAGTACCGGTACTCTATCCTGGTTTCCGCGCAGAACGAAAAACGGAACCAGCACTGTATATACTGGTTTCCGGATGGAACAAACACGGAACCAATACTGATTTCCGGGTGGAAAAAAAAAAGGAATCAGTAACTGGTTCCGTTTTTGTTCTGCGTGGAAATCGATATACGTCTGGTTCCGTTATTGTAGTGCTGAATACTGGTTTCCAGACGGAACAAACACGGAACCAGTAATATATACTGGTTTCCGAGTGTAACACAAATGTAACAAGTACAGTATCCTGGTTTCCGGGACGAGCAAAAACGGAACCAACACTGTATACTGGTGTTTGGGTAGAACAACCACAGAACCAGTACTATAGTTACCATCCAGACATGTGGCTCCCTGGTACCCGGTTCCACCACAAGCACACGTAAAGGTGGCCGCTTCATTAATACACACGCCGCTATTGTGACAGGGGTTCGACGCACAGAAATCTATCGCTGTAATTGATTGGTTAATTGATTGACTGTTTGAGTATTTGAATAGTTCATTAATTGGTTGAATATTTGAAAGGTTGATTGATTGGTTGTTTGGTTGATTAATTGAATGCTAGATTGGTTGAATTGTTGATTGATTGATTGATTGATTGATTGACACTCATTTAATTGACCAACCAAGCATTCAATAAGAAAATTAAATGCTTGTTTGACTGATCGGTTTATTCCATGCAGAGTAATATATCGCTGTAATTGATTGAATGGTTGATTTATTATTTGCACGGTTGATTAATTGGTTGCTTGTTTGGTACTTTGATCGGTTGGTTGATTTATTGAATGCTTGGTTGGTCGATTAACTCGATGTATAATACTGTATCACTGTAATGTAATCGTAAATGGTTGTTATTGACTGATTGTTTGGTTGGTTAATTGAATGGTTAAATGATTGGTTGAATTGTTGATTGATTGAATGATTAACAAGAGTTGTCAGAAGACAAACAAGCTCGCCTGTTGGCAGCCTTCACTCAAACTTGGCACAGTTGTATACTGTACACAATTTTGACATTTTAGGTTTTGAATCGGATCACGTTTTTTGACAAAAAGATGCAAATACCAGAAAAGGTAGAACTAGTGGTGGAGTAAGCGTATACTACAAATTGGAACTACGCGATCATATAAAGGTTGTTGAAAAAAATGAGAATGGTTTAATCTGGATTAAAATAGATAAAACGATACTGGACTATAATGAAGATACCTACGTATGCTATATATACATGCGGGATAGCAAGTCACGGATAAATAGGCACTTGGAAATAGACTACTATGAATTGTTGGAACAGGGAATTATTAAATACAAAAATTTGGGCAAAGTGATCGTCAGTGGAGATATGAACAGTCGAACAAGCACACAGAACCCGGATCATACGGACATATTGGAACCGACAGGTATATAAAAGCGGGCCCGGAAAGTGACATTATATACTATGACATTCCACAGCGCGTAAACCTGGACCAGTGATCGATGCACGCGGGGCATTGTCTGCTTGACCTGTGTAACGTCATCTGACATGATTAATAGCAATGGCCGCTTAGGGGCGGATCGATACAAATTTATGAATGAAACGGGCGGAGTGTAGTGGACTACGTGCTAATACAATACGACAGTATTGACAATGTGGATTATTTTGAAATTTGTGAGGCCAATGAATTCTCTGACCATTCGCCGTTACAAGTTCGACTCAAAATAAAGCGGGCGCAACAAAATACAAAAAATACAACGAAATAGACCAAACTAATATGGGACAATGATAAAAACAATGAGTTTAAGCAGTCAGTACGGAATGACGTGGATTTTTTCACAGATATATTTAATGGAATAGACAATTCGACAAACATCGACGATATTAGTACGACAATTTAGCGATACATTATATAACACGGCTAAAAAACACTTTGGAAAAACGGTAACGTGTGGTAACTCGACGGGGACCCCCGCCATCGACACAGAACGAATGGTTCAACAATGAATGTAGACAAGCAAAGTCTGAACTGAATCGAGCAAAGCGACAATATCAGCGTGATAGAATGGCTGCAAACAGATTGAATTTTGTTCAAAAACGTAACTTATTGAATAAAGTAAAACGAAGGGCCAAAGCTGAATACAAAACAAAGGAGGGGACCCGGTTATCAAAATTAGCAAAGGATAATCCAAAAACATTTTGGAAAAAAATGCGCAAGTTCTACAAAAAGAGCGTGAGAAACAATTGCAAGCTATCTGAAAATGACATTTTTTTGAACATTTTTCGAAGTTATTTAGCGGGAAAGAAGATATGCCGAATGATGATGAAATAGATCCAGAGAGGCAGGTCGATCCACGACTTAGATTGTGAATTTACAATTGAAGATTTGCAGCGAGTTATCTCCTCATTGAAACTAAATAAATCGTGTGGACTAGACGGACTTGTGAATGAAATATTTAAACACTCGTCAGACGTTATCTCCCCCTTCATCCTGCGATTAGTGAATGCGATCTTCCAATCTGGTCACTACCCATCTACATGGTGCCAGTCTACCATCACACCCATACACAAGAAGGGGTCCATCGACGATGCTGACAATTACCGGGGCATAGTGCTCAGCATGTATTGGCAAAAATATATTCGCAAATGTTACATAATAGACTAGCGAACTGGGCCGAAAGAAACGAAAAGATGTTGAATTGTCAATACGGGTTTAGACACCACAAATCGACAGTAGACTGCATATTTGTATTTCATGCAATTATCTCAAAGCTTACTACACGGAAAGCAAAAGTTATTCGTAGCATTTGTGGATTACCAAAAGGCGTTTGACAGTATAGACAGGCGGATGTTATGGCAAAAGCTGATCACTCAAGGTGTCAGCTCGAGCATGGTGACAGCTATTCGAGCCATGTACAACCAAGTGAAACTTTGTGCAAAGTTTAATAATGACACATCCGATTTCTTCTTATCGAAGGAAGGCGTGAAGCAGGGGGATCCGATGTCCGGGATTCTATTCACATTTTTCCTGAACGATATGGTGGACAGTCTACGCACAGATGACGCTGATGACACATTGGACCTGGACAATATCAACATATTTATGTTACTTTACGCAGACGACGCTGTACTGTTCGCAAAGACTGCTCAAGATCTACAACTTCGACTAATAAATTAAAGACATATAGTGATACATGGAGTCTAAAAGTAAATACCCAAAAGACAAAAGTGATGGTGTTTGAATGAGGTCGTGCATCACAACCGAAACTGTACTACAATGAATTTGAACTTGAATTGGTGCAGCAATTCAAGTATTTGGGTATAATGTTCTATAAAAATGGCCATTGGAACAGAACACAAAAATGTATTAGTGAATATGGAACTTACGCATTACACAATTTGACACGAGTGCTAATTAACGTTACACTTCCCATTCACGATACATTTACGCTGTTTGACGCCCTAGTGGGCTCTGTATTAGGGTACGGTCTGAAATATGGGGTTATCATCACGCCAGGGACATAGAAAGGGTACATACAAAGTTCTGTCGCAATCTACTTGGGGTTAAAAAATCGACACATTTGTCTGGATTATATGGCGAGCTCGGCAGAAAACCATTGGTATTATTCGTAAAAATACGAATGATTCGAATACTGGTCATTCAATTTTTCAAAAAAGACGATAAATTGTTGCATAGTATTTACAACATGTTGAAACAATGATGCAGATAACAATGTAACATATAATGGCTTGAACTGGGCTCACCATATAAAACAAATATTATCAGACTGGTTTTGCAAACGTATGGCTAAATCAAGGCGAGATGGAAATCCCATGTGCTCAGATCAAACAACGGTTAATAGACAGTTACGATCAAGAATGGCATGCGTCCATACACGACTCAAACAAACTGAAACTATACTGTCGGTATAAATCCGATAATAATGCAGAGACATACATAGACACTATATCCAATAGAAAGCTTAAGGCGACTCTAAGCCGATTTAGAC
The DNA here is from genome assembly GCA_029237695.1 of Conchocele bisecta. Taxonomy (NCBI): domain Eukaryota; kingdom Metazoa; phylum Mollusca; class Bivalvia; order Lucinida; family Thyasiridae; genus Conchocele; species Conchocele bisecta. The sequence continues at coordinate 18,766,354 of CM055275.1, read as the reverse complement.
TTTCTTCACATTCTCTAGCTATTGAAACAGGACGGTACAATAATACAGCCAGACAAGAAAGATTATGTACATATTGTAACATGCGCAAAGCCGAAGATGAGTAACCACCTATTGCTTGTGTGTCCACATTATGCAGACTTGAGAAGAGCATATTTCACAAGATATTATTGTCACTGGCCCACGTTGAATAAATTTGACCAGCTCATGTCCGCTCAGCATAAATGCACGAATGTCAGTAAATTCTTATTCTATGCTTTTAAACGAAGAACCGTTAACAATATGCCTCAGTAGTGATAAACAGTAAACACACATCGTGCCTTTCCGTAAACTGATACAAATAAGCAAACATAGAGATTACTCAATTGCATTCTCTATGGTTGACATTTGGTATCGCCACAAAATATAATCCTAAACTGGTGTTCGGCGACTGGGCGATCATAGACATCAAACACAATGACCACCTAACGTGAGGTTGTTGTGGTTGTAGTCTGAGATCTCCCGTAATCACGACAAACTTTAACGATCAAAACTTTCGCAATAAATTATTTAACCAAGGTTTCCCATTCACAGCTCCTCAAATCTCACTGTACTGTATAAATTTCACATAATATGGCAAAAACATGTAATTTGTTATAAGCCAAATAAAATATATTGTATTGTATTGTATTGTATACAAAACATGAATATTAAATAACTTGACCTTGGGTTAAGGGGTGTGCGGTGGACCATGACATCGGGGTCAGTGGTGGAAGGTGGGTCGTGGATTTGCTATAGCATGATATAGCATATTAAGATGAATGCATGTATGACATATCAATGCGCTCCCTGAAAACAGAAGTTATACAAAATTTAACCCAACGTTAAGTTTATGAATGCACTAAGTTAGTGATTTTCTACAGCATGATAGCTATTCACATTAGGAATGCATGTATGAATGTGCTAAGTTTGTGACCTTTACCTTGGGGAAATTGGTGGGGTGGGTCATGGATTTGCTGTAGCACAATAGAGGATCATCAGATGAATGCATGTATGAAATATCAAGCCTTTCCCTATAAAGAAACAGTAGTTATAAAAAGACATTTACTCCAACGTTAAGTTTATGATGTTGATCTTGGGGAAAGGGGCGGGGTTTGGGTCATAGGTTTGCTGTAGCACAATAGAGGATCGTCAGATGAATGCATGTATGAAATATCAAAGATTTCCCTATAAAGAAACAGAAGTTACACAACATTTATCCCAACGTTAAGTTTATGAACATGACCTTTGGGTAAGGGTTGGGTGGTGGGTCGTGGATTTGCTACAGCATGATAGAGGGTCATCTGAAGAATGCATGTATGAAATATCAAGGTGTTCCATGAAAGGAAACATATGTTATACGACATGTACCCCAACGTTAATTTTATGAATGTGCTAAGTTTGTGACTTTGACCTTGGGGTAAGGGGTGGGTGGTGGATCATGGATTTTCTATAGCACGATAGAGCATCATCAGATGAATGCATGTATGAAATATCAAGGCGTTCCGTGAAAGGAAACATATGTTATAAGACATTTACCCCAAAGTTAAGTTAATGAATGTGCTAAGTTTGTGACCTAGACCTTGGGGAAAGAGGTGGGGGGCATGGATTTGCTATAGCACGATATAGTATAATCAGATGAATGCGTGTATGAAATATGAAGGCGTTCCCTGTAAATAAACAGAAGTTACACACCATTTACCCCAACGTTAAATTTATTAACATGCTAAGTTAGTGACCTTGACCTTAGGGTAAGGATTGGGTGGTGGGTCATGGATTTGCTACAGCATGCTAGAGGGTCATCTGCGAAATGCATGTATGAAATAGCAAGGCGTTCCATGAAATGAAACAGATGTTATAATACATTTACCCCAACGTTAAGTTTATGAACGTGCTATGTTTGTGACCTTGACCTTGGGGTGAGGGGTGGGTGGTGGATTATGGATTTGCTATATCACGATATAGTATCATCAGATGAATACATGCATGAAATATCAAGGCGTTCCATGAAAGGAAACATGTTATAAGACATTTACCCCAACGTTAAATTTATGAATGTGCTAAGTTTGTGACATTGACCTTGGGGAAAGGGGTGGGAGGTGGGTCATGAATTTGCTTTAGTACGCTAGAGTATCATCAGATGAATGCATGTATGAAATATGAAGGTATTCCCTGTAAATAAACAGAAGTTACACAACATTTACCCCAACGTTAAGTTTATGAATGTGTTAAGTTTGTGACCTTGACCTTGGGGAAAACGGTGGGGGGAGGGGAGTTGGTCATGGATTTGCTATAGCAAAAATTGGGGTAAGGGTTGGGTGGTGGGTCATGGATTTGCTACAGCATGATAGATGAACATCTGAGGAACGCAAGTTTGAAATAACAAGGTGTTCCATGAAAGGAAACAGAAGTTATAAGACATTTACCCAACGTTAAGTTTGTGGACGCCGACGCCGACGCTGACGACGCCGGGGGTATGCCATAAGCTCTTCTGCACTTCGTGCAGGCGAGCTAAAACAATCAATCGACCAACTAGACATTCACTAAAAATAACAGGTTGGTCGACTAAGTGGTTATTTGATTCACTGATTGTTTGGTTGACGAATTTACTTGTTCTTTAATCGGTTGAATAGTTGATTGAGTGACTGATCAAACAAGCAATTAATCGACCAAACAACCATTCAATAAGAATTATTGGTTGGTTGATTTCATGTTTGTTTGATTCATTGGTTTATTGACTTCATTCTCTGAACAGTGATATATATACGTCTATAATTGATTGTTTATTTTCAGTATTGATTGCTTGGTTGATTAATTCAATAATTATTGGATCGGTTTAATTGACTGATTGCTTTAATGATGGATTTATTATATAGCCATTAATCAATCAACCAACAATCATTATTATTGCATTCCTGATTGGTCGATTAAATGAAATGGTATGTTGGTTGGATGAATTGCTGTTTGGCTGGTTGATTGATTGATTGATTGATCGATTGATCGATTGATCGATTGATCGATTGATTGATTTAAAGAATGAGTTGAGGTTTGGAACCCGGATTATATATTGTACCAGGCACAGTATGGCTTGTCTTACCAGTGGTCGGCGATGCTTACCCGCGGCTGAAAAGACAGGAAAAAGAGTTTACCATCGGTAACGTATGTATACACGGGCGCGACCTTCTGTATACTTACGGTAACGGAGATAGTAGCTACATGTAGCCGAACAATTTAACACATTCTCGGACAGCCGGACGGACAGACGGACAGATGGATAGACGAGCAAACGGACAGATGGACGGACGAATAGGCTGTCGACTCTATGTACGCAGACACTTTTGCGAGTACATAAAAAAGTACTATGCCAATTAGTTGCAGGGAGTAACTCTGCAGAATACTCCCGTATCGGGAGTATTCTGCAGAGTTACTTCCCGCAGCTGTATGCCAATATACAACACTAATAGGGAAAATTGGCAACATGGTCAATACTATTCACACATATGCTATAAGATCGCTTTCTCTGCATAGGTTTCAGTAACGGACCAAGGTCTATAAATGCATTAAAGGGGCATATCAGATTTTTTTTTAAAAATAATACTATGAAAAATAAAAATGTATTTTCAGCATGGCCCTGAGTAAAATGTATTAATTGAAGATATAGGACAATAATAGGACTGATGGGTTGTTTCAATTTTCACCGATATTGGTATATACTCTTCAACAAGATAGGAAATCCGACAGTCCTACTATCGAAATATATCTTCAATTAAAACACTTTACAAAGGGCCCTGATGAAAACACGTTTTTATTTTTTATAGTATTTTTTAGAAAAAATCCTGACATGCCAATTACGTACAAGTATGACATTACGTACACGTATCAGTACGCGAAACGAGAAATAGCTTAAAGAATGTTTGTTTTAACCCCTATTTAATTAAATACGATGTATTGTTTTTCGACAGTCGTATTTTGAGGTTGAAACGGAAAAGCATTTTGTTGTCAGATGTGATAAACTAAATTGTATCAGACATGATATATTTAATAAGATACAAGACATAGTCCCCTCTTTCAAGGAAATGACTGACGATGATAAGTTTTATTATATTATGAGTAATAATGAATATGATAATATTAAAATTTGTATAGAAGGAATTCATAGGATGTATACATATAGAAATCAAGAAGTTGGTAATAAAAGGAATTAGGTATTCAACGTCACATTCATCGCCTTGGCATTTCCTAGTTGTGATACAGTATAATGTTGTTCTTACACTGTATAATATGCTATTATTTTGATCTATTCATAATTATCTTGTTTGTTACATCTATGTTTTTGTATGTCTAAAATGTATGTATCCATGTGATTGTTTAATTGTTTCTATATGTTAGTTGGTATCGAGACTTTGTATTAGGTTTTAAACCAATACATATCATTTGATTTGATTTGATTTATATGCAATTGTTCGTTTGTGGAAACAGAAACAAATCCGTTCTGTATGGCAAAGACCAAAGTGAATTGGTGTAATGTCCCAGCAACAGCTAGGGTCATATAGAGACGGGACCTCGGTTTCAAATCTTATCCGACAGACCAATATAATGGAAATACAGTGCAACCTCTCTACAACAGCCACTCATGGGAAGACGCAAACACTGGCTGTTGTAGAGAGGTGGCTTTTATATGGAGGTTAATGCTAAATTAGATTTTGCCGTCCGCTGTTTATTTATTTTCTTCGATAATTCTCATCAAAAAATGCTTTGTCAACATTTTCGAATCATTTCCAATGGAATTGATTCTAAAATGCTGTCAAAACATGTTTTTATTGAGAAATAAGGCAAACGCAACATCAGACGACAATTTCAGTGCTCAGCCATCTAAGTGTTAGATACAGAGGAAATCATCCATTTGGGATTTAAAATAGCGGCTGTTGTGGAGAGGTAGCCGTTCGGGGAGGTTCGACTGCACTATGAAAGTGATTTACATGCCCAGGGCGGGGATTGAAAGCAAGATTATTGTTGAAAGAACATTATCAGACTACAATAGGGTGCTATGCAATCAGGAGCTACACTGGTCATAGTATCCCATACTAGCTCGGCAGGTGTGTGCTATGTGATAAGGAGCTACACTTGGCACAAATTCCACATGCACCATTTCTCCAGTCTCCCGGCCACATAAATATTGTTTTTAAAGCAGCATACGTTCACATATGGTTCCGTATAGAACATAACCTTCTTTTCAAACATACTTCCACCAGCCACTCGGCCACATAAATATATTTCACAGTTTAATAACACAGTGTAATAAAAATTATAATACTCTAGTGTAATAAATATGCAAACGAGCCGGCTACAGAAGCAAGGTGCATGATCACGTGGTTACAACAACAACAACGTCACCCACTTCAAAGTAAGTATTATTTCATATTTTCCTTAATATGCAACGGATTTTGATGAAATATGGATCAGTAAACGCGTCTTTATGAGCTGCATTTGGTGGTCTATGGAGTTTGGCACAGACTTGTGTCGCTGTTGCGAAGAATTGATTTCCGTGTCGGAGACACGGAAATCGATTCTTCTCAAAAACGACAGAAGTTTAGGCTAACATACAGAGACCACCAAATGCAGCTTAACAAGACGCGTTTGATGCGCCATATTTTATCAAAATCCGTTACGTAATAAGGACACTATACAATAATACGCACTTGTTGTTGTTGTTAATACCACGTGATCAAACACATTGAGATGGCATGTTAGATAATCAGTAGGCACAAAATGTTCTTTATATCAGAGACATCATCTGAGACATTTTCTGGCAAAATAAACATTCATTCACCATTATCAAACATAATTTACATTATTACACATGTTATATCAGAAGTAAATTTCCACACTGATATCAGTGGCGATAACTGTGTTTCCTTAAAATGTTAACGGACATTACTATTTTTTCATCTGTTGAACATATTTTTTATTTCAGGTGACGCATTTTATTAGTATAAATAATTAAAAAATGTCATGCCTCATTTGCATATGAAAATAGCCTGATACCACCGCGTGTCACTATCAGTAAAATAAACATTACTAAATGATTATATCTGTATAGCGGGCACTCGTAATTTTTAGAACTGGTGGAATAGTGACGCAATTATACACTTATTTAAATCAAATTTATATATAAAGAACATTGTGTGCCTACTAAGTGAGCATGTACCTTTAACCCTCAAAATGCTGGGGACGAAATTTTTCGTCTGCCTTTGCTCTATATTGTTCCTTCTCATTCATAAACATGGTTTGACAGCACTTTAGAATCATTTCCATTAGAAATGATTCTAAATTGCAGCCAGAGCATGTTTTTTTATGAGAAAAATGGGGACGAAACTTTTCGTCTGCCTTTTCTTTATATTTGTCCCGTCTTTCAATATAAACATGGTTTGACAGCACTTTATAATCTTTTCCATTGGAAATGATTCTAAATTGCTGCCAAAGCATGTTTTTGATGAGCAAAAATGGAAACATGAAAAAAGGCAACATACGTTCACATAGGGCTCCGTTTAGAACATAACCGTCTTTGCAAATGCATTGGTATGTTGTGTTTAACAGGACACATTCCTCGGATACGACGTCACATCCGTCAATTGGCGTCGAGTCGACGGAAGACGGCGGCCCGTCGGGAACACACGTGTTTAGCGTCGCGCAGTCACTTCCAATCCACTGTGAGCCGGCCTGCGATTGATTTATGTATGATTTTACTGGGCGGGTGGTTGGTGGATTTGGTGGTTAGTTTGTTTGTTCGTCCGATTGGTTGGTTAGTTTGATGTTTGGTTGTTTACATGGGTGTTTGGGTGATGACGTCGTTGATGGACGGACGGTCTGTCAGTCGGATTGGTTGGTTTGGTTGGTTTGGTTGGTTTGGTTGGTTTGGTTGGTTTGGTTGGTTTGGCTGGTTTGGTTGGTTTGGTCATTCGGTCGGTCGGCCAGTTTGGTCTGTTTGGTTGGTTGGTCGGTCGGTCGGTTTGGTAGGTTGTTTTTTTCATTTGTTGATTGGTTGGTCGGTTTGATGGATGGATGGATGGATGGATATGGATGGATGGATGGATGGATGGATGGATGGATGGATGGATGGATGGATGGATGATGGATGGATGGATGGATGGATGGATGGATGGATGGATGGATGGATGGATGGATGGATGGATGGATGGATGGATGGATGGATGGATGGATGGATGGATGGATGGATGGATGGATGGATGGATGGATTGGATTTGGATGGATGGATGGATGGATTGGATGGATGGATGGATGGATGGATGGATGGATGGATGGATGGATGGATGGATGGATGGATGGATGGATGGATGGATGGATGGATGGATGGATGGATGGATGGATGGATGGATGGATGGATGGATGGATGGATGGATGGATGGATTTGGATGGATGGATGGACGGATGGATGGATGGATGGATGGATGGATGGATGGATGGATGGATATGGATGGATGGATGGATGATGGATGATGGATGGATGGATGGATGGATGGATGGATGGATGGATGGATGGATGGATGGATGGATGGATGGATGGATGGATGGATGGATGGATTTGCATGGATGGATGGATGGATGGATGGATGGATGGATGGATGGATGGATGGATGGATTTGATGGATGGATGGATGGATGGATGGATGGATGGATGGATTTGGATGGATGGATGGATGGATGGATGGATTTGGATGGATGGATGGATGGATGGATGGATGGATGGATGGATGGATGGATGGATGGATGGATGGATGGATGGATGGATGGATGGATGGATGGATGGATGGATGGATGGATGGATGGATGGATGGATGGATGATGATGGATGGATGGATGGATGGATGGATGGATGGATGGATGGATGGATGGATGGATGGATGGATGGATGGATGTCGGTCGGCCAGTTTGGTCTGTTTGGTTGGTTGGTCGGGCGGTCGGTTTGGTAGGTTGTTTTTTTCATTTGTTGATTGGTTGGTCGGTTTGATGGATGGATGGATGGATGGATGGATGGATGGATAGATGGATGGATGGATGGATGGATGGATGGATGATGGATGGATGGATGGATGGATGGATGGATGGATGGATGGATGGATGGATGGATGGATGGATGGATGGATGGATGGATGGATGGATGGATGGATGGATGGATGGATGGATGGATGGATGGATGGATGGATGGATGGATGGATGGTGGATGGATGGATGGATGGATGGATGGATGGATGGATGGATGGATGGATGGATGGATGGATGGATTGGATGGATGGATTGGATGGATTGGATGGATGGATGTATTGGATGGATGGATGGATGGATGGATGGATGGATGGATGGATGGATGGATGCATGCATGCATGCATGCATGCATGCATGGATGCATGCATGCATGCATGGATGCATGGATGGATTTGGGTGGGTGGATGGATGGGTGGATGGGTGGATGAGTGGATTTGGTTGGCTGCTTGACTGATTGATTGAATGCATGTTAACTTACCTGGTGATAACTATCGCCAACAACACACCCACATTGGTCAATAGTAATGCAGGTGTCATCGATGTCAAACAGTGTTCCTGTAAACAAAACCGGAGTAAAACTCGGTTACAAGACATCCACAGGCTATCAGGCTTGGCGGGATCCTATCAATTAGTTAAAACATTTCTTTTATATGAATTAACCCTTTGAACCCGAAAGCCCTCTATAGCGATTTATTTGTATGTTTGTTTGTTTGTTTATTTGTTTGTTTGTTTGTTTGTTTGTTTGTTTGTTTGTTTGTTTGTTTGTTTGTTTGTTTGTTTGTTGGGGTTTAACGGCCTATCAACGGTTAATGTCATTTAAGGCCGGGTCAATGGGTTTAGTACTAAATCCCATATATTACCTGTACATGTATATGTTCAAGTACATGTACAAATGGGGCGGGGGGAAATCCCAAAATCAGAACTGAATATTTACAATAACAAAACTATATATTCAGCCCTGGAATCAGAATAATCCTGATCTGATGCCAGGTCCCCGCCATACCAGAATCACTTGGGCCCTACCAAAAGCAGTAGGATCAGTAATAGTCTTACTACTTTTATAATGGGCAATAACCCAATGGACTAATCTGAAAATCAGCGTGTGGTGATTGGATTGGCTGTGTAGGGGTGAAAGGGTTAAATACGTGAATCACTGTGCAACTACTCCACCAGTTTTAAAAACTACGAGTTCCCACTATACATAATATAATCAATTAGTAATCTTCCATTTACAGATAGAGACACGCGTCTGTATCTGTAGCCCATTTCACCAACATTGTATAGTATACTTGTCTAGCAAAGTATACTTTGAGGGAGAAATTTTAAATTTAAGAATAAATTTATGAATTGTTATTATACTGAATTGATTACATTATCACAGCCAATTTGGCTGTGATAATGTAATCAATTCAGTATAATAATTCTACATACTTTTAATCACCAAATATATGCAGTCGTTAGTTCTATATGAAATAATGCATTTCGGCAAACATAAATGATTACACCCTCAAAGTATACTTTGCTAGTTAAGTATGCTTTGCAATTTTGATGAAATCGGCTACAGGCTATTTTAATAAAATAATAATGTGAATGAGGCACGACATTTTTAAACTATTACAAGGGCGAAGAAGTTGTTATGCGGTTTAATAAATGAGTTATAGAAAAAGATTTATGGAAAAAACTAAAGAATTTCTTTATTTCTCATCTGAAGTATATGTAGTGACCACCATTTGAACCGTCTCGCCGAGACGGTTCAAATGAGTGGTCACAACATATAATTTGGTTCAGAAATAAGGAAAATAGATAGAGAATATTAGGTTAGTGCCGTGAATGGGAAAACATATCTCGCAAGGCTTAGGAAACGGGATGGGCGAGGCTCTGCCGAGCACATCCCATTTCCGTGCCACGCCAGATATTTTTTCCCACGCACAGCACTAACCTACTATTCTATTTATCCCGTCAACACCTACACATGGCTTTAAAATGCAAAAAATACCCCAGCCACCTTACATATTCATACGCAGTGATTAGGTCGCATTGACAGCAAAAATAGTATTGACAGGATATCAAAAATGTTTCACGGCAACGTGTTTCACGGCACTTACGCACTATGTTGACGAGATAATAATTGTTTCATCGTTTCTTATGAAATCAGTCAGCGAGTGTAATTCATACCAAAAGCTTGTTATGTTATATTTATCCCGTCAACACAGTGTGTATGTGCCGTGAAACACGGTGCCGTGAAACATTTTTGATATCCAGTCAATACTATTTTTGCATTTTACAGCCATTTGTAGGTGTTGACGAGATAAATAGAATAGTAGGTTAGTGCCGTGAATGGGACAAAATATCTGGCGCGGCACCGAAACGGTATGTGCTCGGCAGAGCCTTGCCCATCCCGTTTCCTATATGTAGTAGTTAGTTCTGTATGAAATAATGCATTTTGGGAAAATAAATGATTACTCCCTCAAAGTATACTTTGCTAGAAAAGTATACTTTGCAATTTTGATGAAATCGGCTACAGGCATCGTTAAACGAAGGTAATCCCCTCGCTGGCAGCATTGACAATAATAAATAATACTAATAATAAAAAAACATAAATCCTCAGTGACGTTGACCTTGGGCATCGTTATTCCAAAAAAATGAAACAATTGGCGATAAAAAATAAAAATTTTCGAAAAAAAAATCAAATTCTTTTTTGATTTTTTTTTTGATTTTTTTTCGAAAATTGTAATTTTTTATCGCCAATTGTTTATTGTTATCGCCAATTGCGAAAGTGGCGATCGGAATCCCTGCCTGATCAGCCAGCACTCGTTCGAATTATAAAGCAAAGACGAGGGCATCGTTATTACGTGGCTAATCCCCTCGCTGGCAGCTTGATAATAACAAATAAATTAAAAAAACACAAGTCCTCAGTGACATTGACCTTACAAAACGAAGCACCATCCCTAGACACAATGTGGCCAAATATTATCAAAATCGATGAAGCGAACTATTAGTTCATCAAAAACATCTTTGATATAAGTCAAATACGTGGGTCGTATGGACTAGAGAGCACCATCCCTAGACACATAGTGTGGCCAAATATTATAAAAATCGGTGAAGCGCAGAGTTATTGAAAAATGCAAGGTGTTACTATCTTACTAACTTACTCACGTACGTACATTGACTAGCGTTATATTCCTTCTTGTTTATCAAACGGTGGTATTTCGCTTTATCAAACGGGTGGTATTTCCTTAGATATTGGTAAATCCGATAATGAAATATCTCTTACCAAGAACACAAAAGCACCCACTGATTTCAACGCCAGAACAGCTACCGGGCACGGGAGGAAAGCCATCCATGCATGATGGCTCGCATTCAAAAACCCCCAATCTCTCTTCTTTAAATGGTGCACAGGACACTGAAACAAAGCGAAAGTGAATGGGTTTAACGTCCCAGCAACATATAATGTCATTTTAACCCGAATTTTCCGTCTGTAAGTCCTTATAACAATTCGCTCCCTCAATTTAACAATTCGTTCCCTCGAATTAACAATTCGTTCCCACGATATAACAATTCGTTCCCATGAATTAACAATTCGTTCCCGTGGGAACGAATTGTTATTTCATGGGAACGAATTGTTAAATTGACGTAAATAATTCGTGGCAACGAATTGATAAATCGAGGGAACGAATTGTTATATCGTGGGAACGAATTATTATTTCGTGGGAACGAATTATTATTTCGTGGGAACGAATTAATAAAAACAAGAATTCTACGTCCCCTGCGGGGTTCCGTAATATCGTCTGTCATTTTGCCGAACTAGTTCTTATGTAATAAACTTGTTTATCCCGTCAACACAGTGCCTATGTGCCGTGAAACACGGTGCCGTGAAACATTTTTGATATCCAGTCAATACAATTTTTGCTTTTTACAGCCATTTGTAGGTGTTGACGGGATAAATAAAATAGTAGGTTAGTGCCGTGAATGGGAAAAAATATCCGGCGCGGCACGGAAACGGGATGTGCTCGGCAGAGCCTCGCCCATCCCGTTTCCTAAGCCTTGCCAGATATGTTTTCCAATTCACGGCACTAACCTACTATTCTCTATGTATGTAGTCACAGCAGAGCTATACACATATATATATGCGACACGTCATGCAGGGATTCCGCTGGGGAAATTAAAAAAATACAATTTTCGAAAAAAAAAAAAAAAAAATGAAAAGATTTTTCTTTTTTTGATTTTTTTCGAAAATTGTAATTTTTCATCGCCAATTGTTTATTTTTTATAGTCAATTGCGAAAATGGCGATCGCCAGCAGAATCTAAAGAACGTCTAAAGAAGAAAATGGATTTTTTTCTACATTTGACTTTCAACGTCATTTACGGAAAACATCATAAATCTTTCGCGAGATATCGCACATGTTATTATACTGTCTGTTCCACGTTTTGCTGCCTACCATCTTTTAGCTATTAAACACATTAAATGAAAAAAAGTTTAATTGTATGTACTTTTTCATCAATAATAAAAAAGTCACCCTCCCCCAAAATAATTGTTTGATGAAATTCCATCAAATATTGATTTAATTGCGAAAAAACGATTTGCCCATGGGAATTTAGCAGGGGGGCTAAAAATAGATTTTTTGAAATAATTTTTATTTGTGGGCCGATTGTCAAAATCTAACTTTGGTTTTCTTATTTGCATCATTTCCAAGCTATCTAGCCAAGTTTCAGAGTTTTACAAAATCTTTCGTTTTTTGATCCTCCTGGTCCTCCTCCTCCTTTTTGCCTCATGTCAAACAATAAAATTAATATTTGATGGAATTTCATAAAAAAAAAAAAAAAAAAAATGGGGAGGGTGACTTTTTTTTATTTATGAACAAGGACTTACTTTTAAATATTTTGTATTTAATGTGTTCAATAGCCAAAAAAAGTTCGCAGGCAGCAATGCGTGGAACAGACAGTAGGTACACATTCACATTACGTGTCTCATATGAGACACGCCATGTGACTTTGTACCTTAGGGCATCTGCGTAATTTCATGAAATACGTTTACAAAATTTACTATATTTTCCGTAAATGGCGTAAAAAGTTGACAAAATTTTGAGAGTACATGCGGAATATAATTTGACCTTATTTATGAAACATATTGTAAATTGTGTAAACATATTTAATGAAATTACGCACATGTCCGAATGTACAAAATTACATGGCGTGTGTCATTTGTGACTGACCTCGTGGGACCCGCAATTGACAACATTTTGACAAATATTTTCCGTAAATGGCGTCAAAAGTTGAAAAATAGTCCGCATGTACTTTGAAGATTTCGTCAATTTTTAACTTTATTTATGAAACATATTGTAAATTTTGTCAACGTATTTAATGAAATTACGCAGATCTAAGTTACGCAGGTACAAAATCACATGACGTGTCTCATATTCAAGTTACAGAGGAGCATAAATACAAGGTGTATGATCACGTGGTACTAACAACGACAACAAGTACTGAAACTTCCAGAATCCATCCGATTCAAAGTACGAATTCTTTTATAGTGTCATTATTACGTAACGGATTTTGATGAAATATGGTGCATCAAACGCGTCTTGTTAAACTGCATTTGATGGTCTGGGTACTTTGGCCCAAACTTATGTCGTTTGTGCGACAAATCGATTTCCGTGTCGGTAGACACGGAAATAGATTCTTCGCAAAAACGACATAAGTCTATGCCGAACTCCCTGAACGACCAAACGCAGCTCATGAAGACGCGTTTGCTGCGTCATATTTAATCAACATCCGATTCATATTAAGGAAAATATCAAATAATACTTACTTTGGAGTGGGCAAGATTTCAACACTTTCAGCCACTATTGTTGTTGTTAGAACCACGTGATCATGCACCTTTGGTTAGTGCAGTGAATGGGAAAAATATCTAGCAAGGCTTAGGAAACGGGATGGGCGAGGCTCTGCCGAGTCTATCCCGTTTCCGTGCCGCGATATATATTTTTCCCATTCGCGGTACTAACCTGCTATTCTATTTATCCTGTCAACACTACAAATAGCTTTAAAATGCAAAAAATAACCCTAGCCACATCCTCAAAATCGGAGAATCGACTAGTATGACAATCGCACATATTCATACGCAGTGATTATGTTGTTTCACGGCACCGTGTTTCACGGCACAAACGCACTGTGTTGACGAGATAAAAGGGACTCACATGTGCACGTGGGCGCCTCGCCCAGCCACTGTCCGCTTATCCCGCACGTTCGAGTCTCGTCACCAACCAGCTCGAACCCCGCATCGCAGGAATACGTCACAGTTCCGCCATAGGGCACGTCGGCCAGAGTCGATATATTTCCGTTCACTGGGGCCGTGAGGCCGAGGCAGTCTGAAATTGAAGTTAAGGTTTAACCACACTAAATCAAAAGTAGTACATTAAACATATAAGCCAGATGTGTTATGCCATAGACACTCGTTTGATGCACTAATCTGCTTCACAGGCGTGCTAATGTATCATTTACATCAGTTTCAAGCATATGCTTTGGGATTATTTTGTAAGTCGGATCATGTTTGTCATGTGAGGCGGTTTCAATTACAGCCGCTGAAATTTTGCGCCACCACCAGGGTGGTCACAGGAGATTGAATGTATGTTTCTTAACAATAGTTACACCTATATTTTAATTAGTGAATATCCAGAGCAGAATGGCTGCAGGTTATGGGGAAATAGGTCCCACAACATCCATACGAAAGATGAAAGTAGCAGAGAATAGCAAAATGTGGTCATTGGTTTGTTTATATAGGACAAATCGTTGTTGGCGGTGGACCTTAACCCTTTCACCCCTAAATAACTGGAATGGGCTGTAAAATGTTAATTTTAGCAACCAATTCAATAGTCACAAAATGATTTTCAGACTAGTCCATTTATGAAAAGGGGATGTTTTTTTGCTCAACAACATGAACATTACTTTTAAAAAGTGCAGATCCTGATCAGACGGCTCGCTACGATCAACATTACCCCACGTATTGATTGGTATTATTATACAATTTATAGCAGACGTAAATGTCCACACTGATATCAAGGGCGATAACCGTGTTTCCTTAAAAAGTTAACGGACATTACTATTTATTCTCTGTATGTACTTTTTGATATGCAATGATCATACTTTATAATCTGTCGAACATATCATCTTTTTCAGGTAACGCATTTAATTAGTATAAATAATAAAAAAAAAACATACCTCATACCACCACGATTCACTATCAGTAAGATAAATATTACTAAATGATTATATCTGTAAAGCGGGCACTTGTAATTTTTAGAACTGGTGGAAAAGTGACACACTTACACACATATTTAATTCCTATAAACAACAGTTGGTGCCTACTGCGTGGCCATGTACCTTTAATGTGTGGGATCACGTGTTTTCGAACGGCGTGACGTAATGTTTTTTTTGTTTTTTTAGATGTGTTGACAGTAGATTTCCTTTAAAATCTTTCTAATGAAATTGCATATTTTTATGAAATATACCGCTGCAAATGCGGTACACGTTGCCCTTTATTGTATAGGGCGGCTTTAATCTAATAATTATGTCGTTTTGACGAAGAATCGATTACCGTAAATGTAAATAAAGCACGTGAATTTAAGAAAATTATTTACAATAACTTATAACATTCACAAAGAATCGAGTACTCGATTCTTTGTGAACGTTCTAAGTTATTGTAAATAACTTTCAAAGCACTCATAAACATATAATGCCATCGTATTTGGTGCGCTACATATCATCCGTCCGTTTGTTTTTCAAAAAAGATACTGTCAAAATGACGTCACAGCTTACGTCACGTCGGAAAATCAGGTTCGGAAACCACATGATCCCACATCCTGATGAGCAAGCCGGGAAAATTAACTTTTCTGAAGCTATTTCAACTGGTCTGCGGGTCGCTGAACAACTTAGACACTTTTAAAGATGTTTCACTATCGGTGAACATCACTGAGTCGTCGACAACATACAATTATTGTCTTTTGAGGAGGTGTACACGAGATTTACGGACCTGAATATGTTTACAAACTTCTCCAGAAATAAATCGTGTGCTTCAAAACAATAGTTGATGAAACTTTATATTTAGTTATAAACATTTGGTTGGCGTCTGACTTACGCATGCGCTCTTAGGAGGTGAACAATAGGTTTGTTTACATGAATAAACACATCTCGGATCGGTCTGCATTCAATTTGTTGATAATCACGTGACCGTGTTTCGGCCAATGAGAATGACTGAAATACTTAGTATTTAATAATAGTCGTTGTTGTTACAGCCGACTATTGTTCACCGTCGACTATTGTCACGTGCAGGAATATAATAAACAAGTCGGTACAAATATCCTTTATATAGAGAATAGTAGGTTAGTGCCGTGAATTGGAACACATATCTGGCAAGGCTCAGGAAACGGGATGGGCGAGGCTCTGCCGCGCCAGATATTTTTCCCATTCACGGCACTAACCTACTATTCTATTTTATCCCGTCAACACCTACAAATGGCTGTAAAATGCAAACATACAACCCCAGCCACCGCACATATTCATACGCAGTGATTAGGTCGTATTGACATAATATCAAGATGGTTTCACGGCACCGTGTTTCACGGCACATACTCACTGTGTTGACGGGATAAAATTCTTTTTTATTACTTCGTTCCAACGAATAACAAATCGTTCTCGGGAAATAACAATTCGTTCCCACGAAATAACAATTCGTCAACAATTCGTTCCCACGAAATAACAATTCGTTCTCACGAAATAACAATTCGTTCCCTCAATTTAACAATTTTTACCCTTGAATTAACAATTAACAATTCGTTCCCACGATATAACAATTGTCATATCGTGGGAACGAATTGTTATTTCGTGGGAAGGAATTGTTGAATTGGGGGTACGAATTGTTATTTCGTGGTAACGAAGTGCTAATTCGTGGAACGAACTGTTGAATTGAGGAAACTAATTGTTATTTCGTGGTGACGAATTGTTCGTCTCCTGCGGGGCTCAGTACTGAACAACTTGGATAATTTTGAAGAAATTTCACTATCGGTGAACATTAGTCGTCGACTCGACGACTAATGTTCACCATTGGTGAAACTGTTTAAATATATTCTATGTTGTTCAGCGGCCCACAGTAAGTTTGAAATAGCTTAGAAGGTGGCTAACTTAAAGGTACATGCCCACTCAGTAGGCACAACATGTTCTTTTATAGGAATTAAATAAGTGTATAATTGTGTCACTATTCCACCAGTTCTAAAATTTACGAGTGCCCACTATACATATATATTATATACCTACCCATGAAATACATAGTTATACGATGTAAATACAAGTCATATGTTCTCATCGATGAAATAAACATATTCCGGTGAAAATACGACTTCTTCCGCTATCATATATTCATAACGCTCACCTGCAGTGCCGGACTGCAAATAGGCTGCAAATACACATTCATTACCGTATACAGTATAAAAACTGCTAATTCCCATGGAGCGGTATATAATAAATAGAATATTCATATTTTTGCAACGAATATGACATATATGTTCATCGAGTGGTGTGAAATATGGACATTTCACACCACGAGATGTTTCCCTTGGAAATGATTCTAAAATACTGCCAAAGCATGCATTTGATGAGAATTATCGAAGAAAATAAATAAACAAATTTAATTCAGCATTAACCTCTCTACAACAGCCACCTCTCTACAACAGCCAGTTTGGAGTCTTCCCAAGGGTGGCTGTTGTAGAGAGTTTGCACTTTACCATATTCGGCTCTACATTTATTATAGGAATGAATGGCCTTTTTGTGGAATTTATCGGGGTATCAACTTGGAAAAGTCGCGGGAATACTGGACGAAGCGATAAAAAATTACAATTTTCGAAACAAAAATATTTTTTTTTTTTTTTTTTTTTTTATTTTTGTTCGAAAATTGTATTTTTTAAGGCCTCGTCCAGTATTCCCGCGACTTTTCCAAGTTTATATCCCGATAAATTCCACAAAATGGACATTCATTCCTTATAATTCCAGCATTTGGAATACAGTCATCAAGAAAATGTGTTTATTTTCAGTTTTCTTAAGAATTATTTTAACTGCGCCTCACTGTTACGTAAAGTAGTTCGGCATGGGAGTTTACTGGGATATACATTTTGGACAGAGACTTGCTACGAACCAATCAAATGTTAGGGAATTATGTAAATATTTTTGTGCTGGAATTATAGCCTCATGATTAATTTCGAGCAGGTGACAGCGAGCGAAATCGGTGCATTTGTCTATGTGAAACATTCTACGCCGGCGCGGAGTACAGCACCAATGAACAAATTATTACCGTAAAATGTCCGTTTCGTTCTACTTTCCGTCGGCTCGTCGGCGTCATGCTCTATCGGCGGAGACCAATCCGATATAATGGTGCGACCAACCGCCGGCAGAACTAGGAAGGCGCCGAATGTACATAATATAACTTGAACTTGGACGAAAATCTGAAAACAAAATAAAGTAATATCTGACGGAATTAGGAATACGTTCAATGTAGCTAATGCTACCAATTATCGGACGAAAATCTGAAAACAAATAAAATAAACCATTAGCTGCAGGTGGAATTAGGAACGCGCCGGAAAATAATAGGACTAGAATACAGCCAGAATTCGGACGAAAATCTGAAAACAAACTTAATAAAGCATTAGCTGTAGGTGGAATGAGTAAGATGCGTCGGATTAAAAAGAAACCACTGAACCTGTTGGTCACGTGATGTAAACAGAGTTTCCGTGGTCAAATAATGTAAACAATATTGGGGGATATGACGAGGTTGAAATTTTCTTTCTTAGGAGAGTAAGTGAACCTATTGTTTAATGCATGCAGAACCAGTACAGACCCAAGCATTCATACGCATGTAGGAGACTGGCATTATTGGACGGGATTCGGTTATATTATATAGTAAAACTATTTGTTATGGAAAACAATAAAGAATGTCTTTATTTTTCATCAGAAGTATATGTAGTGACCACCATTTGAACCGTCTCGCCGAGACGGTTCAAATGAGTGGTCACAACATATACTTTGGTTCAGAAATAAGGAAAATAGATAGTAAAACTATTTGGTGTGGTCTAACCAAAAACTGGTTTTATGGCAAACCTAGCGCAAACGTGATATACGTGGGTCAAAGCAAAATGTCACGTGTCCACAGAGAACGGAAACGATACCGCCCTGGGACCCGTTTCACTAAACTTTGTACGACTGAAATGTTCGTAGTGCAAACTTTTGATAGTCTGTAAATTTCACATTAGCAATGTTTTCTTGTAAAAAATTATTGCATATGCAGCCTATACTCAATAAATGTAAATCCATCAATTGAAATTTCAAGACGATCCTAGGTTTGCACTTACGGACATTTTAGTCGTACGAAGTTTAGTGAAACGGCCCCCAGTTGTCCGTTTAGCGCAATCGGTAAGAATAATGCTTCTCACCAATGCGGCCTGGGTTCGATCCTCGACAGGGCCGTATGGGAGATGGTATAGAAGTTCCTCCTGGTACACCGGTTTTCTCCCATATTAATGACCGCTCTTACGACTTCAAATGTGCCCAAGAAAGCATTTGTATAAGTGTATTGAATGTTTAATAAATTAATTTCGTAGCTAGCGATAGCTAGCATTTGATTGGCTGTGTGACACGAAGTGAGCGCGTACACAGCTGTAAATTGCTTTGCGTCGCGTCTCGTGAACTGATGACTCAATGCGTAAAATCAGTTATAAATATAGCGCTGAACATTTAATGCTTAATTTAATACATATTGTCGAAAGCCTCGAAAAATGCGATTAATTGAGACGAAATGCGATTCTTTCATTGGTACAGAAACTAGGGTAAACAATACATAACGTTTTTACTTTAAACGCTACTGTATATGGTTGACGGGTTAGTTTAAATATGTTGTCATACATGCATAATGACTTGCGAGATGAACAAACCGTATATCGATTTGCTATATGGCTTAGATGACCCACTTTAGGTAAGTACATACTCTGGGCTAAGCTAGTTGAGCAATACAAAAAAAAATCGCTTTAAAATGCCATAAATAAATAACGAATATTAGTGTTAGTGCGTGCTCCATTTTGAATGCGGCGCTTGATGTGTATCTTGATTTGATCTCAA